>VXBU01016428.1:49653-86190 GCA_013400315.1 Bombycilla garrulus
GATGCCCAGGCGGAGCATCGCCGAGGTGAAGGTGCTGGACGTGCAGAAGCGGCGCATCCCCAACAAGCACTACGTGAGTGCCCCGGCCCGGCCCTGGGCGAACAAAGGCCGGGCGCTGCCGGCCCCGCTCCCGCGCGGAGCTCCGGGAAGGGAGGACGGAGGAGGAGGAGAAAGAGGGCGGCAGCGCTGCCGGGGGTGCCTCTCACGGCTGTCCCGAGGGTGAACCCTGCCAGCGTGGGGATGCTCCGCCGCTGTCCCGGCCCCGCGGGGATGCCCGGGGGATGCTCGGGGGATGCGGGCGGGGGTTGCGCGCACCGGGCAGCGGCCGCGGGCACCGCGGTGAAGCGTCCCCGCCTGTGCAGCTTGGCACCGGGGCCGTGGGACCTGTTGGTGGCAGAGTCCCGGGGCGCAGGGACCACCCGGCTCCTGCTTTCGGCTCCCTGGGTAGCGCTCGGTCCCTAGGAAGAATCCCTCATGTCCCCTGCGTGCTCCGGGGCATCTTCCAAACTGTTGTGGGTTTGTCTATTTTTTAAGGTGGTTTTCTTTTTTTTTTTTATTTTTCNCTTTTTTATGATTTAAACTTTGGTGTGTTTCCAGCCACCCGCGGAGAGCTTGTGGGTGAACCCTGGCAACAGCCGTAAAACAAAGACAGAAATGTTCTTCCCTCCCGTTTTGCCGTAGACCAGGGTGACCCAGTGACACGCAGTTCGTGGCACATTTGGGTTGTGCAGATGTGCTGTTTGCTCTGGCTGGAGTCCGTGCTCAGCAGAGCCAGCGTTTCGGAGCTCCTGGGAGACCAAGGGCTTCTCCAGGTCCGCTCGGCTGCCTGGTGGCATTGAGCAACAACTGGGGGAAAGCTGAGGGCAGCCAGCTCCGGGAGGGGAGGGCAGCGGGGTCTCTCCTCGCGTCAGGGATGCGGCGTGGCTGCTGCCACCCACCCCCGCTTATCACCGCTTCTTCCTGCTGCCCTGCCTGCCGCTTTATCGGCCCCGGCTCCAGATGTGCCGCTTTCCTGCCGTGTCCATCGCAGCCTCCTTCCCTCCCTCGTTCCCTCTCCGCGGCCGCGCCGTGCCCCGCTCCGGAGCGGCGCGTACGTGCGGGGCTTTGTGCGCTGCTGTTTGTCTTGGCCGATCCGGAGCTCCGAGGCCGGGCTGGGATGGCGGGGTGGCAGCTCCTGTGCTCTCCGTCCAGCCCCTCCCGGGCCCCGCGGCAGCGGTGTCCCCGCGGCGGGGACGCGCACAATCCGCTTCGTGGAGAGCCGGGTGGAGTTGGGCACGGCGCAAATAATCCCGGCGGGACTGCAGAACCGGGACGGCGGTGTTTTCTGAGGGGAGAGCTGCGTGGCGGGGCAGCGGGTGGGTGGGGACGGAGGAGCAGGAGCTCGGGGAGAGGCGCTGGCCGCGCTCCGTGACAGCCGCGCAGCCCCGGGGTCCCTCTGCCTCCAGCCCTGCCCTGCGCTTGGCTCGCAGCGGAATCCGGCAGCGGAGCCAGCGTGGCTCGCAGAGGGCTGAGCCCAGGGAGGGGCCGGCAGATTGCCCGCAGCTGCCTCCCCCGAGCAGCGCTGGAGTGAATGGGAGCGCTCGCCTTGCCGGAGCAATCAATAGAACCGGGCGGATTCACAAAGCCGGTTAATTAGATGAAATCAAACCTTTTTTTTTTTTTTTCTCTTCCCTTCCTCCTCCTGCAAAGAGAGGGAGAGGCAGCAAATCATGGCTGAATCAGCTGTAGACAGTGGCTGCTGGCACGGCACGAATCCGGTGTAAAACCTTTGCCCTCTGGCTTCTCCCGTCTCCCAGATGTGCTGTGCTCCATCCCTGAGGCAGCACTGGGGAGGCTGCAGGACCACACTGGCTTTTCCTCCCGTTGCCTCTGTGATGTGCTGCCCTGCTCCTCTGCGTCAGCCAGAGGCTTCTCTTTGCTGGACAAAGGTGTGATTGTGTTGCTCGTGATGAGGCCACGGCACAAAGTTAGGAATTCCACTTTCCAGCGTTTCAAAGTTTTTGTTCCACCTGCAGTGGGGAGGGCTGGCTCTGTTCAGGCTGCTGCGCTTTGCCTTTCACCTGGCTGATTGATACAACAGGAATTGTGTTGCCAGAGACAAAAAGTTGGTTGTTTTGCAGCTCTGCTGTGAAGCAAGAGGCACAACATTTCCCCAAACTGCAGGGCAAGGTGCTGGGCAGGGTTTGGGTGGTTGCAGACAGGTGCTGAGCGTTAGGGTTCACTGTGCCCTCAAACACCACATTTTTAAAGTGTTTTTAAGGTTTTTTTTTGGTGGGCATTACCTGGCGGGGGCATTGAGGAATGATCCTCGTGGAGGTGTTTGCTGCAGGATGCTCGGGCTCATGGCAGCCCATCAGCCAAGTAAAAAGGGTTCTCCAGGCAGGGGCTGAGGTGACATTTCCAGTTCCATTTCCCACAGAGCCCCGTGTGAAGTGGTCACAGCTCAGGGGTGCTGCCAGAGAGGGCTCCAGGGCCGCCCTGCAAATCTGAGAAGCCAAAGTCCAAGAGTAAAGTTTAAAAATAATCGTTGTGAGAGACAGGGTAGCAGACTGTCATTTCTCTGGTCTGGCCAAGCCTCTGATAAATGAATGTTTATTCAGAAAAGACCCAAAACAAAGCCACAGTTGAAACAGACTAGGTTTTCCTTTAAAGGGCTTCACACGGGACCTTTTTATAGTATTGTGTTTGTTATTCTCGAGTAGAAGCCCTAAAAGAAAGCTTTTAAATCCAGATTTGGGTTTTCTTTCCTTTGGGCGAGCTTCAAGATGTTTCATTTTGTTACAGCTGCAATGTGTGTGTTTCCTACGAATCCCATCTCCATTTCTGCCCACCAGGAACATTTCCAGAGTCATACAGGTTTAAAGAGTTGTTCTGGAGCACCATCCAAAATTATATATATCCGTTCAACAGCATGTTTGGGCAGGTTAGATTTTTGGGATTGTGCTCTCACAGGACTTCCATTCCCAGCCTCCACGTATCCCTGAAAATGGGAAATTTAAACAAAATGTTCAGCGTAGATTTATTTTGCAAGCCCAGTGAACAAGATGGCAAAACTTTAAACGAGTTGAAGGCCTCGTTTGTGGCAGCTGGGTTGTGAAAGTAATTAACAGTGCGTGGTGGAATCTGGCTAATGGGATCTACAGGTATTTTAAAACAAATATGAGGAGAACCGCATTCAGAAGGTGAGGGTGTTGTATTTTTTGCTGTGGAATTTGTGATGGGATGGTGTAGGTGTCTCTCTGTTCCTGTGGCGAGGCTGTTTGTGGTTTCATTCCTGGTGCAGCCCAGCCCCACTGCTTATCTGGAACTGATTGTGGAGTGTTTGAATGGCGGAGAGGACAGAGCTGCCAATCTGCAGCTCCAGGGGTTCTTCAGTGCCCTGTATTTAGGGAGCTGAAGGTGTTTCTGAGGAACACGTGCCCCGTGGAAGGTGTTTGGTGGTGCCCAGCTCGGTGGGCACCTGGCACCTTGTACAGCTGAGCCATTCCCGTGGATTTTCGGTGTTATTTCTGCCCTTGTGACTCATTCTGGTTGTTTGGCTTCCAGAGGGTGTCAGGGGATGACGTCTCCGTGCTGCCCCCCTGGGAAGGGTGACTGTGGCCCTGGAATGGTGGGAATGTCCTGTGGGCAGCCTGAGGAGCTGAGGGAGGAAGGAGGAGGCTGGCATGAGTGGTGTGAAATCTGTGCAGTGTCCCCAGAGAGCCGAACCAGGAGTGAGACAGAGCCAGGGGAAGCTGCACTCTGACTCCTGGTGGCCTCTAAAGGTTTGAGGGCTTTCTCAGCATCCTCAGTGGTGTTTTGCTGCTGTATCCTGTGGTTGTGCCTTGTCTCATCCCATTTCCTGGCAGCTGGATGATGCTGTCCCAGCGAGGCAGGACTTTGCTGGAATTTTGTCCTGTCCTTGTGCCTGGCCCCGCTCTGCCCCACAGAGCTCACCAGTCTTTCCTCCTCACCTCCCAGCAGAGCTGGGGTTTAATGGAGCCCTCTGAGCTTTGTGGATGAAAACCAGCACTCAAACTGCAACTCTCCTTTGTTTTCCTTCCCCAGCCACGTTTCTCGAGGCTGCTGAAAAGCCTGAACGTGGAGGAGCCAAATCCTGTCTGGGCCTTGGCCGCTGAGGCGGCAGCAGCTCCGTGTGGGGAGCTGATGCTCACGCTCCATTCCAGCAGGGAACTGCAGCTCTGGGGCCATCCCTGTCCCCAGCTCTGTCCCCTCGATCCCCCACAGCCCTGCTCTGGAGGGTGTCTCTGCCTTCCAGCCTGTGGTGTGGCAGTGGTGATAATACAAGCGTTAAAAGTTTCTAAAATCACAGAATATTTGGGGGAGAGGTAGGCCCAGAACAAGCCTCGGATCGGATTTAGGCTCGGTGGGTCAAGGTGAAACTCACCTGAATGATTCTGATAAATGGGGTGATTGTTAATTATACTCATGTGACAATAATTTATGGATGATTGTATATGATTATAACCCACAACAAGAATAATGTTTTAATCTACGGTCGGGTGAAATCAGTAGTACAAGGTGAATTTAATAATTTAATAATTACAAGGTGAATTTAAGTTATGTAATTGTGAGGGATAAAAGGGGGTCTCTTTGGGGTTCTCTCAGATTCTTACCCCTAACTCTTGGGCCCTTCAATAGAGCCCCTCATATACTCACTGTGATTCTGTGTCCTGTTTCCCCTCCCCAGCCCCGTGGCAGCGAGGGCTGATGGAGAGGAGCCAAGCACAGCACATTGGTGCCAAGAACTTTCTTTGTTTCCAGCCACCTCCCTCCTTTTTTTTTTTCATTTTTTTCTCTTTTTTTCTTTTCCTCTTACAATTTCCCACTCCCTTTTCTATATTAAACCCACTCTGGCTTGGCTGGGTTGCTCAGCTCCTTTGGTTTCTCTGCCCCTTTTGGGTTTCTCCCAGAAGGAGGGTGAGGCTCTCGCATCTCGTTTCAGCGTAGCGTGGGTGAAATCAAAAGTCTGATGCTTTCGACTGATGCTTTTCCTCTCTGCTGGTGAAAGATGCTTTAAATATGTGGAGTTCTCCACAGAGAGGTTTATTGTGCAGAGCCTCCCTGGACCCGAGACCACACAGGCTCCGAGGCTTTGGAAACAGCTCTGCAGACAGCTCTGCCCTCCTGCTGCAGGCTGTTGTGTCTGGAGCTGCTGCAGGAGCTCTGCTGGAGGCCGGGGACCTTCTCTGGTGTCCCTGCATGGCCGTGGAGGTGCCATTCCAGGGTGCTGCTCTCCACCCTGCCCGTGTGTGTGTGCGTGTGGAGGAGCTCTGGGCACAGCGATGCCAGGGAACCACGCGGGGAAGGCTGTGCCGTGCCAGGAGAGCTGCTTTGGGACGGCTGAGCTGCTCCTGGCAGAGCTGGATGGTGCTGAGCTCGGGCTGCAGCTGCTGCCTGCTTCAGCTGGGTGCCAGGCACGGTTCCCAGGCAGCTGCCCTCTCCCACATCCTTTCCTGTGGGATTTGTGTGTGTCCCCCCAGCCAGGATGCCGTGCAAATCTCCATGAAAAACTCTGGGAAACACCTGAAGGAGGAGAGAGGCCGAAACTGCAGCTCCAGGTTTTCCTCCCCTTCACTCTGCCTTTTTCCTCCTCACATTTAAGCAGCCCAGGCTGCTTCCCAGCCCGTCCTGGTGTGTTTATGCAAGGAGCCCAGAAGTGATTCCTCGGCGAGGTCACACGGCCTCGTGTTTAAGAACGGGAAGCTGGTTCTGTTATTTTATTTTATTTTTTTTTCAGTATCTGTTCTTAATTTGCTTGCCTCGAGTCAGCAGTTTGAGTCAGCTCCTCTGTCTCTCACACAATGCTGTCGTGTGGAACTTTGTGCCTCTTTGGGGACGAGGATTTGGGGACGGCTGCAGTGCCCTCGGTCCCTCTGAGCGGTGGCAGTCACTGCTGTGAGCAGCACCAGGGATTTCCAGCAGTCCCTGCAGGAACATTTCTGCTGGCTGACTGCTCGCAGGGCCCGCTGCCTCCTTTCTTCAAGAGGAAAAGAAAGGAAGAAGAAAAAAAAAATGAAATCTCTGGCTGCCCTTTTCAGATTCGCACTGGCTCCTCACCCCATCAGTCCCCGTGACTCCCGTGGCTCTGGATGTGTCTGAGCTCTTTCCCTGCCTGGAGGGATGTCCTGGATCTTGCTGAGTTCTCTCCCTGAGCTCTCTCCCTGCCTGGAGGGATGTCCTGGATCTCCCTGGAGCTCTCTCCCTGCCTGGAGGGATGTCCTGGATCTCCCTGAGCTCTTTCCCCACCTGGAGGGATGTCCTGGATCTCCCTGAGCTCTTTCCCTGCCTGGAGGGATGTCCTGGATCTCCCTGAGCTCTTTCCCCACCTGGAGGGATGTCCTGGATCTCCCTGAGCTCTTTCCCCACCTGGAGGGATGTCCTGGATCTCCCTGAGCTCTTTCCCCACCTGGAGGGATGTCCTGGATCTACCTGAGCTCTTTCCCGTCCTCGCTGGTCGTCCTGGNTGCTGAGTTCTCTCCCTGAGCTCTCTCCCTGCCTGGAGCGAGGCCCTGGATCTCCCTGAGCTCTCTCCCTGCCTGGAGCGAGGCCCTGGATCTCCCTGAGCTCTCTCCCTGCCTGGAGCGAGGCCCTGGATCTCCCTGAGCTCTCTGCTGTCAGCAGTGTTCCCCCAGGCTCTCTCTGACAGCTCTGCCACGCTTGGCCAGCTGCCGTTTGCATTTCTTGCAGCAAGCTGTCGTTTTTCTGACAGTTCCCTTCCAAAGGTTTTCAGCCCCGTTTTGCACCGGCCCGTTGTCCCTCTGAGAGAGGTGCTGGGGAGGGGACAGCAGTGACAGATGCTGGCTGGTGATGGAGGGGACCAAGGCTGCGAGATCCCCTGGGCCTTTTTCCATATTTTATTCCCATTTAGGGCACTAAGGAGACCTTGGGCAGTGGGTGGTGGTCCTGATGTCACTCTGCTCAACTGGTGACTTTTAAGGAGTTGGTTTGTGACCATTTGTAGGGATCCCAAGGAGTTTGGGAGCCCAGTTCCAGTGGAGTCTGTTGTACTCGGCCTTTGGCATCTGCAAGTTTCCATTTTCTGTGGGGGATCTGTTCCATTTCTGTCCTCCAAGGGATGGGGGCGTGGAGAGGGTTTGGTGTTGATGAGAAATACTCCTCTGACCTGGGATTAAACAAGATTGAATCACCTCAAAATTTGTCCCTGTTGCTTCTGCACCTCCCAGGACTGGAGGCTCTCAGGGCTGGGAGGAGGGCAGGGCGTCCTTTAGGATTGTTGGATAGTTAGGATTTGGATAGTTGGGATATTTGGAATTTGGTTATTTGGGATTTGGATAGTTGGATATTTGGGGTTTGGATATTTGGGATTTGGACAGTTGGGATAGTTGGGATTTGGATCGTTTCAGCAGAACAGCAGTGAGAAACAGAACACTTCATCGCAGTGATTATGTGCGGGGCTTTACTGAAGGGCCAGAGAGTCAGGGGCATGAACCCCAAATCCAACCCTGAGAGAACCCCCAAAAGTGACCCCCTTTTATCCCCCACAATTACATAACTTAAAGATTTAATCATCAAACTTACATTGTTCAATTGATTATGCCCAACTGTAGATTAAAATGTTATTCTTGTTATGGGTTATAATCATATACCATCATCCATAAATTATGGTCACATGAGTATTATTAGCAATCACCCCATTTATCAGAATCATTCAGGTGAGTTTCACCTTGACCCACAAAGCCTAAATCCGATCCGAGGCCTGCTCTGGGCCTACCTCTCCCCAAAATATTCTGTGATTTTAGAAACTTCTAACCCTTATATTATCATCAAGCAGAAACGCTGCTTCCCCGGGCTCAGAGGACACAGAGAAGCCTGGTGTGCCCTCACACCTCGTGCCTTTATTACCCTGAAGAGCTCCGAATTATTTTGGCTCGGCTCTACCCACATCCTGATTAAAACCCCAGTCTAATAAGCTGTTGACTCCAAATAAAGGCAGGATAGGAATAAACAATGAAGAAAAGTTGGCTCCTGCTGCTGCCCCAGTGGAAGGCTCTCTGCAGGCAGGCAGCCAGCGGTGATATAACCCCGAGGAGTGCTGGGGACTGCTGAGAAAAGCGGGATCTCAGCTGAGCTTCCAGCCCACATGAGCTCATGCTGCAGCTCCTGGGGAGAGGGTAGAGGAGTTTGGATGTGTTAACATCGGGTGAACCCTTGCTTTGCTGGAGGAGTTTGGATGTGTGTGAACATCGGGTGAACCCTTGCTTTGCTGGAGGAGTTTGGATGTGTGTGAACATCGGGTTAACCTTTGCTTTTCTGGAGGGGTTTGGATGTGTGTGAACATCGGGTGAACCCTTGCTTTGCTGGAGGAGTTTGGATGTGTGTGAACATCGGGTGAACCCTTGCTTTGCTGGAGGAGTTTGGATGTGTGTGAACATCGGGTGAACCTTCTCTTTGCTGGAGGGATTTTGATGTGTGTTAACACAAGTTAACCCTTGCTTTTCTGGAGGAGTTTGGATGTGTGTTTACACCAAGTTAACCTTTGCTTTGCTGGAGTTTGGATGTGTGTTAACACAAGTTAACCCTTGCTTTGCTGGAGGAGTGCTGCCTCCCTTGGAGCTCAGCCTGCTCCTCCCACACCTCCCCTGATGCTGTCTGGGAGAATCCGCCTGTCTTCCCTGTGTTGGCACAGCGGAAATGCGGGTCCTTCGTCTCAAAAATAAGAGGTTGTGGATGGCAGCAGAGCGGGGAGTGGCTCCAGAGTGAGAGAATGTGTTTAGATTGGGTGTTGGGTGTGAGGCCCTGGCACAGGTGCCCAGAGAAGCTGTGGCTGCCCTGGATCCCTGGCAGTGCCCAAGGCCAGGCTGGATGGGGTTTGGAGCAGCTGGGACGCTGGAAGATGTCCCTGCCACTGACTGATGTTTCACGTCCCTTCCAACCCATGTTCAACAAAAGTGGACCCTGAATTACTGGTTTGAAAGTAGGGAAGTTCTTTATTTTAGCAATAAGAACTTGATTCCTCTTGCTGCCTCGTTTTCTGTCTTGATTTGGAAGTGGTTCCGCTGGGAAGTGTTTGTCACCCCTCAGCAGTGTCAGCTCCCTGAGCAGCAGAGTGAGGTCTGAGGGAGAGTGTCAGCACAGGATTTGAGTGGGTTTGAAAACCTCAAATAACTGAACATTGCACTGTCCTGGTGTTTGAGTTTGCATACTGGTTTAGGATGTTGGTCACTTTCCAGAATGTGGAAAACTGGGCATCTCAGTGGGAAAAACCTTGTGAAACTGCTGAGGGATTCTGTTTTAAATACCAAAACATCAGCTTTTAAGAGCCTTCATTTTTTATTTTGCCAGCAGAAGTTCTGGCAGGTCCCTTCCCCTGGGCTGCTCAACGTTTTGGTGCTTCATCAAGGAATTGATATTTGAATTTCTGGTGGAAATAAAGAGTTAGGAGAAAAAAAAATACATCCTTGGTTCTGTTGGGTCAATCTATTATCAACTGGAGATTTGTATCACTTGGGTGTTACACTGGCACCTCATCAAGGGTTATCTCTGCTTTCTGTGAAAAACAAGGGAGGACATTAGATCAGTAATTGCCTCACTCTGTGATTTGCCTGCTGTCCTTCACAGAAGAATTAATGACGAGTTGGGCTGGGTTTGGTGTTTTGTTTTGCGCTCACCACCAGTCAAAGCCTGGTCATGGGCTGTGAATACCCTGCGGTGATTTGGGTTGATCTGTGGCATTTTAAGCACCAGGACGCTGATTTCCGCCCCTGCAAATGTAAGAAACCCAAACCCAAAGTGGTGGAATTTCAGATTTTGGATGCTGGAGCTGTTGCAGTCCCGGTTCCAACAGCCAGGCTGCTGCAGGTGCTGCCCTTGGATCTCAACCTCAAATCTGGAGCTGCAGCTGTAAATGGGGTGGCCAAGGTTTAGTTGTTAACTCCTGGGTCTGGAGGGATTTGCGCTGTGTTTTTGCACAGAAGTGTCACTTCACATTCAATCTGTGCCCCTCTTCAGGGCCACAGAGCTCAGTTCACCACCGGAAATAAATTTTTGGTTAAGCTGCAGCAGTGGGGCTCAATAATTTAGCCTTGCCTGTGTTGAGTTGTTGATGAAATGTCTGAAGCATTCCCCTGGTTATCACCAGCTGTGGGGGCTGCACTGGCAGCTTTTTGGGTTTTGTGGTGGGGTTTTTTTGGGTGCCCTGCTCTGATTTCTGCTTCTGTTCCCTGCAGGTCTACATCATCAAGGTCACCTGGTCCAATGGAGCCACCGAGGTCATTTACCGGCGCTACAGCAAGTTCTTCGACCTGCAGGTGGGGAATCCTCCGGTCTGGAGTTTGCCTGGGGAGGGTGAAAGGCTCGGGTCACTCGAGCTGCTGGGCTCTGCTTTATCTGTGCAGCTGCTGGGGGTTTGATTGAGGGGGGGTTTGTTTGCTTTGGGGGAGGATTTTGTTCCAGTTAGGTCCAAATTCCATTGCTGTGGTTTTCCCAGCTGCTGTCAAGGCAAACCAGCGCTGCCCCTGGAAAACACTTGATTCCCTGGAGCAGGGCCTGGGGAAGTGCCCAGTCCCCCTGCCAGCCCTGAGGGAGCCAGCAGGAAAGGTGGAGAGGGAGTTTTTACAAAAGCATGAAGAGGAAGAGCTTCAAACTGAGAGAGTGGGTTAAGATCAGATATCAGGGCAAAATTCCTCCCTGTGAGGGTGTGAGGCCCTGGCACAACCCAGAGTGGCTGTGGCAGCCCCTGGATCCCTGGCAGCGCCCAAGAGAGGTTCGATGGAGCTCTGGGCAAGCTGGTGTGGAGTAGGAGATTTCCCTGCTCATGGCAGGGTGTTGGAGCTCAGTGATCTGTCAGATCCCTTCCAACCCAGGCCAGTCCATGATTCTGATTGAATTCCCTCCTGCTGCAGGAGGGAGCCAGGAGGAAAATGGAAGTGGGGAGGGAGGAGGCTGGAAAGGCAAAATTGGGACAGAAAACCCAAAGCAGTGCTCTGGGTGAGCAGGCAGAGGGTGTTTTCCACCTCCTCCTCCTTGGTGGAGATGAGCCAAGGGCTCTGGCTGGGCTTTATGAGCCACAGACTGAGCTGCTGGAATGGGATCTGTGCAGAGGAGAAAAGAAAACGCACCAGGGGATCTCTGGGCCGCCCTTCCTGGGCTGGTTGTGGCACCGGGGGCAGCTGGGCACCGTGTGCCCCCAGAACCTCCGAGGCGAGCTGAGCATCGCTGTGGGCTTTGATTTCACTGAGAGCTCTGTGCTCAGGCACAAACACTGCTGGAATTCCAGCCTGGCCGGCACAGCCAGCCCCTGGGAGTGCAGATGGCTTTCCCAGGCTCAGCTGGCTCCTGCAGGGTCTGGGATGGGGACAGAGGCTGCTGGTGCCCTGTCCCCTGCCCAGCAGCGACAGCTCTGAGGTGACAGCTCTGGCAGCACCCCAGGTGTCCCTGGCCTGTGCAGCCCCAGGGAGGGTGGCCCAGCAGTGCTGGGGTTAAGCTGTGAGCTTGTGTAACCAAGGAAATATTAAAGTAAATAAACAGGGAGCAGCTGTTGGGCAGCGGCCAGGGCTGGAAGGAAATGGAGCTCGTGCTTCCTTTATCTGCAGCATCTCCTGGTGCTCCGAGGTGCTGGCCAGGCTCGTTGCACTGTCTGCTGTAAGAGGGGCACCGTTTTTGGGGTGTTTTTGGGGTGTTTTGGGGTGTTTTGGGGTGTCCAGCTGTGCTGTTTGCCTGGGCTGGGGAGGGAATGGGGGGAATAGTGGCAGTCCTCCCTGTATCCCTCTCTCCATCCTGGCTGGAGCTGGGCACGCTCCTGAGGTGGGAAACATCATCACTGGAGCCAGACACTCTGCAAAACACCTCTAGAAGCAGAGATAATTTATAAATACATGTAGATCTATATCGTGGTGGAGGCGGGAAAGTTTAAAGCGAACATCTCCCCCCTTCGCTGCTCCCTGCAGCTTTTTCTTAAAAAACATAAATATTACACCAGCCATTCCTTTTTGGCTCTGTTGGAAGAATGAAAGAAGCTGTGGTTTTTCCCTTCCTTCCCCCTTATCACACATGCTTCCTGGTGTCCTTATTTTAAACTTGTGGTGCAGGACAGTGGAAATTGGATTGAGAGGCGAGGAGTGAAACAGATCCTCTGAGCACAGTGGAAAAAAATGCTCTAGGTAGGCTTGGTAGCACTGACTGTTGCCATTGCTGGAGGCCTTTCTTGTGTGAGTCTTGGATGATTCTATGCCAATTTTAGCTCTTCAGGCAGAAATTTTCCATGCTGGAAATTATTCATGCCTCTGGTTATTAAAAAAAAAGAAAAATTCCACACAGCCCACCCCACAAAATAAGTGCGGGACTGAAACGGTTCAGCTGCTTCTGAAAACAGCAAGAGGGGAAAATATTTTTTCCTGGGTCCAGTTCTGATGATCTTTTTGATGTGCTGGAGGAGGAATTGGAAATTTGAGTCGCAGGTGACGTCTGTGTCAAGAATCTGTCTTTGGTGTTATCCAGGGAAAATCCTCCCAGCTTTATTCACCCTCCCAGCCTTGAGCAATCGCAGCACATGCACGTTTGGGTTGGGATATTTGTTCATTTCAGATCAGCGTTTCCCCGCGGCTCTGGCTGCACTTTGTGAGCTCCTGTCAGGGGCTGAGCAGGGTTTGTTTTCTCAAAACCGAGTGAAGGTTGGTGCACCCTCCTTGGCTCTCGGGGGCGTGGAACTTTCTGGATCCAAGTGGGAGAGAGGAGCTTGGTGGGGCTGAGGAGATGCTGCAGCTCAGTGTGAGTGGCTGGGGAGTTTCTCCCGATGTTCCCAGTGGGGTCACGGCTGAATCATTTGTCACCTTCCATTCCGTTGTGGCTAAACAATTATTTCAGGAGCAGGGCCAAGGCAAACACGAGCACGATAAGTGCTGACAGCAGAGCCACGGGGCAAAGTGTCCTCCCCTCCCCAGCCAGGCAGGAAGGACACTCCAAACTCCAACTGAACCAGGAATGAAGCCTGGAGCTGCTGGATCTGACTCCACGGGATCACTGAGGTGGGAAAAGAGCTCCAAGATCAGAATCTGAGCTGTGCCTGATCCTCATCGTGTCCCCAGCGCTCAGTGCCACCTCCAGGGATGGGATCCAAACCTCCCTGGGCACTTCCAGTGCCTGAGCTCCCTTTCCATGGGGAAATTCCTGCTGGTGCCACCCTGAGCTGCCCTGGCCCAGCCTGAGGCCGTTCCCTCTGCTCCTGTCCCTGTTCCCTGGAGCACAGCCCGACCTGGGGCTGTCCCCTGCCATGTTTGAGGGGTGCCTTTCTTTCTTCCTTTCTTTCTTCTTACCCCAAGGCTCTTCCCCTTGCAGTCAGAAACTTTTCCTTCAGTCCTGTCCCAGCTGGAGCTGCAGCAGGGGCTGATGTTCTGTGCCTGCTTCTCTGCACAGAGCTTTCATTCTGAGGCCAGGGCTGGAGACGCGATGTAGGCTGGGCTAAACGTGCTCGCTGCACAATTCAGGATCAGAAAAACCGAGAATCTGGAGCAGCATTAAAATTGGCTCTGGCTCTCCCTGCCATTCCTGTCTGTCTGTGCATCCAGCGTGTTTCCCAGATCTCTCGTTTGTCCGTGTGCTTAACAACTCCTTTTGATTCTTGACTGGAAACTCCCAGCTCTGACCCACCTGGAGCTGTGTCATCTTGGACAGAGTCCTGCAGCCCTGGGGCCAGCAGCTTGGTGTGGAACACCAAAAAATAAATAGTCTGTTGAAGTGGTGCCTACTTCCATGAGAAAACTGGCAGCAGGCAGCGGTGTGTGCCTGCCATCTCCGTGTGGAGCAGAGCCTGCTCCTTCTGGAGGAGGTTCCTCACCTGTTGTGTGCACACAGGCGCCAGGCAAGGCAGGCAGAGGGGAAAGTCTGTGTCTCAGGGACTCGGGGAGGTTTTAAATAATCCACTGCATTTAATGGGCTCCGAGGACTGGAGCTGGCACACAAAGAGGAATTGTTCTCATCAGCTTGTTTCGGGCAGTTGCAGGCTTGAAAAATTAAAACGAGCCTCTTGCTTCCATTGCTGTGAGCTCAGTGCTTGCCTTCTTCTGTCTCCTTCCCTTCCTCCTCCACTTTTTCCTCCTCCTCCATTATTTAACGCGGGCTCCTGGCAGGAGTTCTCAGGGGTGAAGTGAGTGTTATTTTAATCCTCTTGATCTGGAGAGCAAAGAGCAGCCGTGCTGAGCACAGGGCTGCTGCAGGTGGCAGTGCCAGCCTGGATCCCCCCTCTGCTGGGCTGGGCCCGCTCTGGGCGGCCTCTTTGATGGCAAAGCCCTGAGGCAGCTCAGCCAGGCTGTGGCTGCAGGAGCTGCTTGCTTTTGTGTGTCCAGGGATGGTGAACAGGGCTCTCTCAAGAGTTCTTTCGTAACAGGAATCCTATTTCGACACTTTGGGGGTTTCTTTATTTTTTATTTTTTTTTTTCCCTCCAGGGTGTATGGAGTTCAGCAAAATTCTGAGCAGTTGTGTGCGCAATGAACTTTGTGGTTTTACCCTCCCACAAAAATAAATCAGCAGGATCTCGCTCTCAGACAGTTGGATCAGGCAAGTCAGGCCCTGCATGACCAAGGACAGGGAAAAACACACAGCTTCCTCCAGCCAGGTTCCTGCTGCTTTGTGCTCTGTGCCCAGACTGCCCCCAGAGCCCCAAACACCACCTGCAGAAGTGCAGGAATAGTGAATTCCCATCCTGGAACTCAGCAGGAGGAGAAACCCTTCCCATCAAATAAGAGCTCCTTCTGTTTGCAGCAGGAACAGCCGCTGTTTTTCCAGCAGTGCACCAAAGACCTTCCTCCCTCTCCTCCTGTGTTCCTCCAGAGAACGTGCACAGTCCAGTGCACTTCAGCCCAGTTAGAAATTGGCTCCTTCGTGTTTTTCCTCTCCAAAAGTCTCCCATTTATAGCGTTCCAGCCTTTGGCAGCCGGCGCGGCTCGGGGACGGAGCATGGGCTGGAGCTGGCACCCCCTCCTGTGCCTGGCACCCCCTCCTGTGCCTGGCACGCCCAGCTGTGCCCGCCCCAGGGAATCTGCAGCCTGGAATCCCTGGAGTGCTGCTGGAGGAGCGTTTCCAGGCCAGCACACGCCCGGGAACGCAGCAGCGCTGGGCAGCGCCCGCAGGAGAAATCATCTCCAGTTCCCGGAGCTAAAACTGTCTTGGGCAGTGCTGGGAGCAGCACTCCGTGGATCCAGACTCATTCCAGGCTGGGATCAGCACTCCATGGCTCCAGACTCATTCCAGGCTGGGAGCAACACTCCATGGTTCATTCCAGGTTAGGATCGGCACCCCATGGCTCTTGGTTTATCCCAGTTTGGGAGCAGCACTCCATGGCTCTTGATTTATCCTAGGCTGGGATCAGCATTCCATGGCTCATTCCAGGCTGGGAGCAACACTCCATGGTTCATTCCAGGTTAGGATCAGCACTCCATGGCTCCTGGTTTATTCCAGTTTAGGATCAGCACTCTGTGGTTTATTCCAGTTTGGGATCAGCACCCCATGGCTCTTGGTTTATCCTAGGCTGGGATCAGCATTCCATGGTTTATTCCAGGCTGGGATCCCCACTCTGTGGCTCATTCCAGGTTTGGAGCAGCACTCCATGGCTCATTCCAGGCTGGGATCCTGGGATCAGCACTCCATGGCTCCTGGTTTATCCCTGTTTGGGAGCAGAACTCCATGGTTCATTCCAGGCTGGGATCAGCACTCCATGGCTCCTGGTTTATTCCAAGTTAGGATCAGCACCCCATGGCTCATTCCAGGCTGGGATCCTGGGATCAGCCCTCCATGGCTCCTGGTTTATCCCAGTTAGGATCAGCACTCTGTGGCTCCTGGTTTATCCCAGTTTAGGATCAGCACTCCGTGGCTCCTGGTTTATCCCAGTTTGGGATCAGCACTCCGTGGCTCCTGGTTTATCCCAGTTTGGGATCAGCACTCCGTGGCTCCTGGTTTATCCCAGTTTGGGATCAGCACTCCATGACTCTTGGCTCATCCCAGGCTCATCTCCCTCTCCTTTTGCCCGAGTACAGCTGGGTTTGCTGTGTTTCCATCTCCCCGTTCCCTTTGGACAGTCCCTGCTCCCAGGGCTGGTTCCTGAGCCTGCCCTCTGTTCATTCATCGCTCCTGGCACTCCTGCTCTCCTTCCCTCTGGAATCTTGGCACAGCAGCTGCAGGACACAGCAATCCCAGCCTCTGCTCCAGCCCTGAGGGAAGCACATCCCAGGGGGATCCGGGAGGGAGCCTGAGTGAAACCCAGAGCCAAAAAGAAGGGAGGATAAAAGTTCTGTCCCCTGGGGATGGAGCTGAGGTCTTGTGCTGACAATCCACTGTGGATTTTTTGGGGGAGTTTTTGGATAACGCAATGTTTAAAGGTTTTCCTGTTCCCTTTTTCCCTGAGCCAGGGATGAGCTGGTGCCCTTCCACTCCCCAGCTCCTTATTATTGGGAAAACTCTGGGAATTCAGCTCCTCTCCTGCCCCTGGGGAGGTGCCTGCCTGTGCCCCGGGGGTTTTGGTGAGGTTTTGTGAATCCCAGCATCCCCGTGTGCTTTTAATCAATCGAGCACAGCCACTTTGCTGGGGGAAAGACCTGCAATTTATATCGTGTGGCAGCAGCCCTGGATCCCAAATGAACCAGTTTCAAGCTGATTGATGCTGCCTGGGGAGAAGCTGAGGACAGGGAGCGGTAAATCAGCGTGAAGGAGTGCTGTGCCTCCGAGTGGGGGATTTTAGTGGAATGGCCAGGACCTGTTTCTATTGTTAAATCCTCGTGGTACAGCACAGACTGCTCTGAGCACCGCCCACGCTCCCTGGGCAGCCAAGAAATGGATCTGTGCAGTTGGATGGGGAGTGGGAGACAGGAATGAGAGCTGGGCTTGTCCTGCCCTTGCAGGGGAGGTGATGAAGCTGAAGGACAGGGTGTTCCCCACACTCCTGGATCCTCACTCCTTTCCCACCCCCCCTCAGGGCTCCCAGGCTGCTGTAAATCACTGCTCCCTTGCTTTTGGGGAGGGATTTCTGGCACTTTGGGGTCCCCTGGCAAAAGGCTGTGGATCTCTGAGGGGCCTGGGCACGGGGGAACAATTCAACCTCTTTTTTTGCTCCTTTTTCCTCACTTCCCTTGCACGTTTTTCCCGTTATCCAGCGCGCCCTGAGGCCTGCCCGTGCCCTCATTCCCATCACTGGGATGCAGCCCAGCCTTTTCTGGGCTTTTCTTTTTGGGGCAGGGGAGAGCTCAGGATCCGCCCTTCCCCTGTGCCTCACAGCTTCCAGTGGGGAGGGAACCTTTGAGAAAACAGAGAGGGGAGAAGGTGAGGTGGGTGCTGCAGGGCTCTGGGCTGCCCTGCTCACTGCAGGGTTTTGTTCCTCCTCATCTTCCCACCCTCAGGGTGCTGCTCTGCACCCTGGGGTGGTGACTTCCACGTTCTGGTCTTTCCTAGGATTACAGAGAGAGCAATAACCTACATAAACAATGGTCTCTGGTCAAATTTCCACCTCCCTGAGCCTTTCTGCCTGGCTGGGGCCGCACGTGGAGGCCTCTGCATGAGGGGTGAGTCACTGAGGAGTGAATCAGAAATGAGTTTTTGTGGCTGTCTTCACCTGGCAGCGTGGAGATCAGATCTGGGAGGTGTAATTAAGGGAGGTGAATTTATTGTTTTAATACTGCCTTTGACTGAGCAGCCAGCCTTTCGCTTGGATGTCATTTTTCACTACCTTCAATCAGCCAAACCGGGTATTTTTCAATACCCAGGGTGCTGTTGTGCAGCTCGTGGAGAATTCCTTGTGCTCCCGTTTTCCTCTGCAGCCTTTACCACCAACCACGGGCTGGCACTTGGCATTTCTGGAGAGGAGGAAAATGTGTTCTTGTAGCAGATTCTGGAATTCATGGATGGAATGGCTTCAGGCTGATGGGGAGCAGGGTTAGGTGGTGTTGGAACCCAGGGGGTTCCTGTGATGCCTTTGGCCNTTCTTCTTCATCACCTCCATCTTCTTGGTGCTGCTGGCACTTTGGGATTGGTTTGACACAGATCTGGACAGTGTGGTGTGAGGGGCACGGGTTGGTAATTAATGATAAACATTCAATAGGTAGTTATTAGTATCAAAGATCAGAGCTGACCCGGGTTGGGCACAGTGTGTCTCTGGACGCGTTCTGTGCCAACCCTGGCAGGGCAGAGAAATCTACTTTTGCTAAGGAACTGATAAACTGCCCTGAGAACACCAACAAACCACTGCAGACTCCTTCAGCAGCACGGGCTGCAAACCTGGACTGTTCTGTGCATTGTGGGGTCTCCCGGGACAAAGGAGATCCCCACAAGGTGGGATATTGGGAATAAATCCTTCCCTGGGAGGGTGGTGAGGACTGGCATTTGTGCCAGAGCAGCTGGGGCTGTCCTGGATCCCTGGCAGTGCCCAAGGCCAGGTTGGAACACCTGGGACAGTGGGAGGTGTCCCTGCCATGGCAGGGTGGCACTTTGAGGTCCCTTCCAACCCAAACCAGTCTGGGATTGTGTGGAGCCCTGAGTGCTCAGGCAGGAACGATTCGGGGCAGTGGAAGCTTTTTGCCCTGGTTTTTGGTTTTGGACTCAGCTGTGCTCAGCGCAGCCCTGGAGATGTGAAGCTGCCCCGTCCTCAGGTGCAGGCAGAGCCCTCCCTGGGTTTGTCCCACGGGGTTTTGGGGTGGCACAGAGCTCGTGGTGGCTCAGTCCTGGGGTCCCCACGGCTGGAGGGTGCTCACCCCACTGCTCCCCGTGCCAGGAGCTATTCCCAGGCACCAGTGTGTGCCTGATGCTTCCTGCGATCTCACAGGAAATTTCTCCTGCATTGGCAGCTGCTGATGAGTTGTGTGGCCTTTTTTTTGTTTTTTTTTTTCCCCCCTCCGACCTCAGTTAATTATTTTTTTTTTTGTCGATTGCTGAGCGATGCTTCAAGTTTTCCACGAGGTTTTCAACAATCCACCCTCTGTGATGCCATTTCCTAGTGCCAGGGCGGTTGGGATGTGTGAAGTGCACTGAAACTCCTCCCGCTGCTCCGCTGTGTCAGCTCCCTTCGGCCGTGGAATGGGAATTCTGTGGCACCACCGGAGCCCTTCCCCAGGCCTGACATCCCACATTTGGGATCTCCTTGTTAATCCTCTGAGCCACTGTGGGTTTTTTTCCACGCCCTGCTTGTTCAGACAGCCCCTGAGGATGCAGGGAAGGTGCCTCTTGTAGGATCTGGAGGAGACCGAACACCAGCAGCCTGTGAGCTGCTGCCAGATGTCTCTTTCCCAGACTGTTGCTTGGCAGAGCTTTCCCAAAGCAGCTGATCCCAGCGCTGGGATCTGCAGGAACTCTTGGAGAGGTCCCTGGTTGTGTCTGGAGAAGGGCTCGGGGAGGGGACAGCAGGACCTTTGTCCCTTTTCCCACTTGTCTGGGGTCAGTGTGGAGCAGGACTGTCCTCCCTGGCTGGGCACTGGGGCTGTGTAAGAGCCTGGCAGAGAGATGGGGACTCCAGATTCTGGGAGTTCACCCTGTCCTGGGCGATCCCAGATGTGTAAAAAGTCCTTTTTTCCAACCTGCCTGCTGAAGAATCAGTCTGGAGTCTTTGTCTGTTGTTCTCAAGGTTGTTTATTGTTATCTTATCTCATACAGTTTTTCTCTGCCCTGATTCGAGCCGCTCAGCAGGACAGTTGGAGGCACACTCCCCACCCACGGGGCAGAGTTGTCTTTTTATACTATAAACTACATAAACTTTATTTACTATTCTTTTCCAATACCTATCACCTATGTTAGACAGTGACCTTCTACTCCAAACCAATCCAGACGTGCCACCATCACCAAGAAGATGGAGGCCAGGAGAAAAGAACAAAAAAGGACAGAAAAACACCCTGATCCCTCCATCTTGTTCCTCAGACCCGCTGTACAATACCCCAGACTTTTTCTTTTTATTCTATAATTATTACCATTATGCTACCTAAACCTTTGTGACTTGCACTTCTTCATATCAAGTTGGTAACTTGTTCCATGGGTCAAAATCAAAGCCGCAGGCACTCTCGGGTGTGTGCCAGGGTCTCTGACCCCTCTGCCAGCGCTGAAAAGCCTCCTGGCCAGGGCTGGGATCATTCAGGAATGCCACAGGAACCCCCTGGGTTCTGACACCAGACAGCTCTTCATGTAATGCTCTTCATTGATCAGGGCTTGTGGGCAATGCCAGTGGCTGCTGGCCAAAGGCGAGCCGTGTGTCCTGAAGTCCTGAATTCCAATTCTATTCATTTACAAAGCATTCGATCTCTTTCTTTGCTTTGCATCTTATTACATAACAACCAATTAACATCATAGACAAAACCTGTACATTTACATATAACCTATCAAAGGTGCTAAAATTACCATACGATGTTAGTAACTAAACAATTAGTAGTTACATGTTAAACTTTGAAAACTTGTTTTGCAGTGGAGTTTTCTTCTATCTTTGTAAATAACATCTTTCTATCTGCCTATGCTCTTTTTCTTGGTGGAAACAATGCTTTATTTGCAGACCACTCAACCTTTTTGACTTTCTGCCTTCTAACTCAACTAAACCATTGTTCTAAACCTTCCAACTCAACCTTTGTTCTGCTTCAGCAGCTACCTGTGCAAAAATCCCTTTTGGATATCAAAACTTGCTTTCATTTCTATAAAACCTTCTCCTAAGCATTCCTCTCTACAAAACTTTTCTGTTAACTCTTCATCCTTCCCAGCAGGGTTGGGGGATCAGAGCAGGGATTGTCCCCTCTGGGGTCACACTCAGGGTGCCTGTGGCGCTCTCTGTGGGATGAGATCAGCCTGGCCCAGGCTCAGCTCTCCTCAGGCTGCTGTTCCTGTCCTCACAAAGAGTCCCTTGTGATTCTGCCACCACACTGGGCGGCTTTTTCTTGAGCTCTTTTCTTTTTTTTTTCCCCTTTTTTCCCTTCGAGTGGTGTCACGAGCTGGCTGCTGTGCTCTGGAGAGCAGGCCCGTCTGCTGCAGGCAGGGGTTACAGCACAAAGGAGCACGATGTGGTTTGAGAATCCCGGAATGCCAGCATGGGTCAGGCTGGAAGGGACCTCAGAGGGTCCTTGGTGCCACCTCTGGGCCACCCCGGAGCTCAGGGTGTCCACACTGCTCTGGAATATCCCCAGGGAAGAAATTCTTCCTTGTGGTCATGGAACTTCCTGGGCATCGATTCCTGCCTGTTCTTGTCTCATTCCACAAATCCTCTTGGTGAGGAAAAACTCTTCCCCTGCACGCTGGGAATGAGAGGAGAAGCAAAGCATGGCACACCTCACCCCTGCTGGTTTTGGCTCTGGTCTTGGTTCTGGTTTTNCCCAGCAGGGTTGGGGGATCAGAGCAGGGATTGTCCCCTCTGGGGTCACACTCAGGGTGCCTGTGGCGCTCTCTGTGGGATGAGATCAGCCTGGCCCAGGCTCAGCTCTCCTCAGGCTGCTGTTCCTGTCCTCACAAAGAGTCCCTTGTGATTCTGCCACCACACTGGGCGGCTTTTTCTTGAGCTCTTTTCTTTTTTTTTTCCCCTTTTTTCCCTTCGAGTGGTGTCACGAGCTGGCTGCTGTGCTCTGGAGAGCAGGCCCGTCTGCTGCAGGCAGGGGTTACAGCACAAAGGAGCACGATGTGGTTTGAGAATCCCGGAATGCCAGCATGGGCCACCTCTGGGCCACCCCGGAGCTCAGGGTGTCCACACTGCTCTGGAATATCCCCAGGGAAGAAATTCTTCCTTGTGGTCATGGAACTTCCTGGGCATCGATTCCTGCCCGTTCTTGTCTCATTCCACAAATCCTCTTGGTGAGGAAAAACTCTTCCCCCCCTGCTGGTTTTGGCTCTGGTCTTGGTTCTGGTTTTCTCCTGGTTCTGGCTCTGGTTCTGGTTTTGGCCCTGCTGTTGACTCTGTTTTTGGTTCTGGTTTTGGCAGGTTCTGATTTTTTTTGGCTCTGGTTTTGGTTCTGGTTCTGCTTTTGGTTCTACTTGTGGTTCTGCTTTTGGCAAGTTCTGAATTTTTTGGCTCTGCTTTTGGTTCTGGCTCTAGTTCTGGTTTTGGCCCTGCTGTTGACTCTGTTTTTGGTTCTGGTTTTGGCAGGTTCTGATTTTTTTTGGCTCTGGTTTTGGTTCTGGTTTCGCTTTTGGCTCTGCTTGTGGCCCTGCTTTTGGTTCTGGTTTAGGCAGGTTCTGATTTTTTTGGCTCTGGTTTTGGCTCTGCTTTTGGTTCTGCTTTTGGCAGGTTCTGATTTTTTTGGCTCTGGTTTTGGTTCTAGTTTCGCTTTTGGCTCTGGTTTTGGTTCTGGTTTTGGCTCTGCTTTTGGTTCTGCTTTTGGCAGGTTCTGGTATTTTTTGGCAGCGATTTCTCCAGGTTTTTTCCCAGCTGGGAAGTGATGTGTCCAGATCTCTGGGGTCACCCTGTCTGGTGCTGTAAAACCCTCTGGCACTGCTCCATCAGCTCCTTTTTGTGCAAAGCCCTCTGCTGCCTGGGGATCCTGACGTTCCCCTCTCCCTGGGATCCCCTGCAGCGCTCTTAATTGCTCTAATTAGGATATTATCTTAGGAGCTTCCTGTTGATGAAGCAGCTCTTGGTACAAAGCTGCTTTTCAAAGGCTGCTCATCCCTGGGGGAGTTATCCTGGTTGATTTTTCCTGGATTTTCCTGTTAATGGGGCAGGGAATTCTCAGAGTCTGCCTTGCTCCAGACTCACTGCCCAGACATTCCTGGGTAAGGAAAACAACTAACTGATAAGATAAGTTGGTGCTGGAGATAAATGTGGATAAATGTAGATAAATGTGCATAAATGTAGATAAATGTGCATAGAAGTGCCCTGTGCTGGTGTGGGAAGCCTGGGCTGGATACCCCACTTGTTTTCCGTGCTCCAGACCTGGCTCCAGGGTCTGGGAAGCTGAAATCCCTCTCCCTGCTGCAAAGGAGTCACTAAAAAGTGGATACAACAGCTTCCCACGTCATAAAGAACACCAAAATTCTTCAAGCTGCATCCACTCCAACCTTTTCCTTTTCCCATCTCTGCAAATACTTAAAAATAATCTTGGAAGGGGAGAAACAATAGATGAATTGTTGCTGGTTTGTTGTTTTTTTGGTTTTTTTTCCCTTCATTTTTCTCCCCGAGCTGGCTGAGTGCATTGCTGAGAGCCAGACTTGGCCCCTGTGTGCTCTGCCATGTTTTGTGTCTGTCTGTCCATCTCCCCGGGATCTTGGCTGGCCCCTCCTGGGAATGAGATGCGAGCAGTCCTGTGTGAGCTTGGATGAGAACCTCTGGGTTTTGGGAGCCTCCCCCGTGCCAAACCTCCTGGGGAGAGAAAATCTGGGACGTGCAGAGCCTCCTCTGCTGCCCGTCCCCGTGTCCCTCCGCAGGGTTTGTAGGGCTGCTGCGCTTTCACCCTTTTCCCATCTCTTCTGCAGAGCTGGAGCTGCTTTCCTGCCTCTCCTTGGCTCCAGCAGTGGGACAGCCCGTGCTGTGTGCCCATCCTGCAAATCCAGCACAGCACGGAGGATTCGGGGAACCTCCACACCCAGAGCCCTGCCAGCTGCCTCTCCCTCCTCCCTGCTGCTGTCCCTTGGCTCTGGAGCTCTTCTTTTCCACTTTGTTTTATGTTTTTTGTGTGTGTGTTGGTGCTTGGGGAGCCTCCACACCCAGAGCACTGCCAGCTGCCTCTCCCTCCTCCCTGCTGCTGTCCCTGGGCTCTGGAGCTCCTCTTTTCCACTTTGTTTTGTGTTTTTTGTGTGTGTGGTGCTGTGGAGGAGCCCTCAGCCCCAGGCTGGGTTTCTGTGGGTCTGTGCTCCTGGATCTCCTGTCCCAAACTCCTCCCGTGCTCACAGCCGGCGCTGGGCTGCTTTTCCTTGGGGTGAGGAGTTCAGCTGTTCTTCCCTCAGGCTCGGGAGAACTGATGAGCGGGTGTTTGCTGTGTGAGGTGGGATCCACAGGATCACCCTGCTGCTGTCCCTTGGCTCTGGAGCTGCTCTTTTCCACTTTGTTTTGTGTTTTTTGTGTGTGTGTTGGTGCTCAGGGAACCTCCACACCCAGAGCCCTGCCCGCTGCCTCTCCCTCATCCCTGCTGGCGTCCCTTGGTTCCGGAGCTGCTCTTTTCCACTTTGTTTTGTGTTTTTTGTGTGTGTGTTGGTGCTCAGGGAACCTCCACACCCAGAGCCCTGCCAGCTGCCTCTCCCTCATCCCTGCTGGCGTCGCTTGGTTCCGGAGCTGCTCTTTTCCACTTTGTTTTGTGGTTTTTTTTGTGGGTGCTCAGGGAGCCTCCACACCGAGATGTTGGAAATCACTATAGAAAATATTGTGAGTTTCAATTAGCGTGTCCAGTCTGATAGCCAGGACCCTTAACAGACACAAACAGAAACTTAAAAATTACAATCCGAGTGGATTAGGTCCAGCTTTCAGAAAGGACAAGATTGAATCACCCTCTGCAAGCAAGGAATGTTTGTCAAATGCGTGAGTTTTGTCTTTTGTAATGTTTAACACGATGGTTGTAACAAGAGATTATTAACCTGATGGGATAGTATATAAGCTTTTGGAAACCTCAGTAAATAGAATTCTGATCAACAAATTGGGGTTCCTGCGTCTCTCTCAATCTCTGATACCCAGAGCCCTGCCAGCTGCCCCACCCTCCTCCCTGCTGGTGTCCCTTGGCTCTGGAGCTCCTCTTTTCCACTTTGTTTTGTGCTTTTTGTGTGCATTGTGACTTTGTCCAACCAACCATTGAGCCACCCAAAACTGCAGAAAATGGAGCAGATGAAGAAAGAAGAAACTGAGTCAGCACCCAAAATCCTCCCTCTTGTCTTCCATCCACCTTTCACACTAAAACCCAAAATCTGCTTTTTCACCCTGTGATAAACTACAATACCATCTACGATATACACTTAGAAAAACTCAACTCCTCCCAAAGTCCTGGAAGCTTTTTCCACGGCCAAAGACAAAAGCTGTGCTCTCCTGAGAAACAAAACCCCTCAGGACAGGCACAGGAGCTATTCCTGTGTGCTGGATTCCCACACCTGGAATGTCCTGGGCTGCAGTTCTGGCTGGGTTTGCTGGGAAGGGGACTGGCCAGAGGCACAGCCCAGGCACGAGCTGGTGGCAGAGACCCCAGGGTGGCTCCCAGTGTCCCCAGGCTGGCTCCCAGTGCTCCCAGTGTCCCCAGGATGGCTCCCAGTGTCCCCAGTGTCCCCAGGCTGGCTCTCTCCCTTGGTTTCTCCCAGGATCTAAAGTGTCTCCCAGGATTTCTGCAGCTCCCCAGGGTGTTAAACTGTTTCTGCCTGTCTCTGCTGGAGCTCTGTGCCCAAACACCACATCTCCCAGGCAGAGGGAGTGCTTGGATTTCTCTGGGCCTGTTCTGTCTCCCCTCATGGGCACACTGAATTCCTGCCAGTGGATCCCTGCCTGTCCTCACCTCTCTCGCATTTCCTTTTCCAGATGCAGATGCTGGACAAGTTCCCCATGGAAGGAGGCCAGAAGGACCCCAAGCAGAGGATCATCCCCTTCCTGCCAGGTAGGAGAGGGGCTCCAGCAGAATCCACGCCGGTTTGGGCAGGGCAGGAGCTTTTTCCCAGTCTCTGTGTTTATTTTTCCACATATTTGAGCTGTTATCTGCTGAACCAGCTGAGCAGCAGCGAGTTCTTGGCCTGCATTTGTCCTTCCAAACCTTGGCTTTGTTGAACCCCCTCAGGGTTTCTCTGTCCCCTCAGAATTCTTGAGTGGAGGAAAACGCAGACCCCCAGAGGCACAGCCCAGGGTTGAAGGTGCTGTGAGGCTCCTCAAAACTCCCCAAAACTCTTTCCCTGCCCTGTGCAGCTCCAGAGGACATCCAGAGAGGAGGAGGAAGGAACAACAGAATCCAGGCTGAGTGGCAGCCTCAGCTTCCTCCCGTGCTGTTTGCTCCAAACCAGGATTTCTGTGGCGTGACGTGCCCAACACCAGTGGTTTTTTTTTATCCAGATGGGATAATCCGTGGCACTTTGGAGTGAAAAAAGAGCCCTAACATGCCTTGGGAAAACCAGCAGCCTGCAGGGAGTCTCTTTGACCACAGAGTTGTCTTTACCCCCAGCCCCGAGCAGCTAATGAGGATATTTAGGAATGTCACGGCACCATAATCACTTCCAGTGGCTGTCAGGTCTGTTTAGTGCAGCCCTTTGTGCCATGCTCTGCCTCCTGGCTCTTCTAGAAACATAAAGGCCTTTGTGGGATTTGCTTTTCTCTGAGTGGTGTGTGGGAAAAAAAAAAAAAATCAAATTTCCACCCCTTTCTGAGCAAGAGAATCTGGTCTGGGTTTCTGATTCTGGCTTGTCCTGCAAAAGCAAAGCTCACCTGATTTTTAGAGTAGAAAAGCTTTGCTGTACAAATGTTCCTGCCAGCAGGGAGGGATGGAAGCCAAACTGGCAAAGGGCATCACTTGGAAAAATTGGATTTGTGCTTTGGCTCTAATTCCCACCAAAACGCTGCTGTTTTTGGAAGGGAAGCCTGGTGGAAGCTCTGCTCACCAGGATTTGTTTCTCCTTGCTGTTGAAATAGTTTCCCTTTGCTCAGAAGCGTGTCGCTGGGATTTCCATTGTGGGGAAAAGGGGGTGGAAATTGCTGGAAAATGCAGGGTTGGGACAGCTGCAGGAGCGCTGTGCTTCGGGGAAATTGTGTTGGTGGAGTGGGAATTGTGGGGCCTCTGCCCTGGAGCAGCTCAGAACCTCCCCAGAGAGAGGTTTCAAGCCCTGCTTCCAAAACAGGATTTCCCCTGGGGCTTAGGGAATTTTTTTAAATATTTGCTGCCTGTGCTGGAGCCTGATTCCTTTCTGGAGTAATTCTCTGCCTGCCCGGTTTGGGGTGACAGCAGGTTTTGTTCGAGCTGAAGCCCAGCTTTGTGTCTCTCATCCAGGTGAGCTCAGCCACACAGCCTCAGTTTGGCTTTTCTGCCAAAATCTGGTTTTGTCTCCCGGCCCTTGCTGTGTTCAGCTTCTGGGAATACCGGAGTTTGTTCGAAATGCCGTTTTTGAGCATCTGAATTTCATTACCGGGGGAGGTTTGGCTGTGGTGGTTTCCTGCAAGCCCTCAGCTTTCTGGGAAGCCCCTTGCAGAGCAGCTGCAGGCCTTGTGGCCACTGCACTTCCCAAAAATGCCTCCTGCAGCTCTTCCTGAGCAGAGTATCCCGAGCTCAGGGTCACCCCCAGCACCTGAGGAGGTGGCCCTGGCTTTGTGTGCCAGGCTGGGTTCCTGGGATGGGAAACAGCTCCAGGATAACCCCAAAATCACAACACCCAGCCCGCAGGAGCTCTGCTTGCTTCGTGCTGCCTCGTTTTAGGATTGCTGCCTTTGAGGATTTGACTTTTTGTGGGAAATTTCTGGACACTCCGGCCTCTTGGAGCAGCTCTTTGATGCTTTCAGGAGGGGATTTTTAAGTGCAAGTCCTTCAGGCCTTGTGGGGTCACAGAGCTGTGTCCTCCAAAGCTGAGCAGCTGCCCCTGAGCTTTGGGGCCAGGGCTGCTCCCTTTTGGGGTGTGGGCACCACGTTCACCCCACAGCAGAGCCTGCTGGGGGTTGGATTTTCCTGGCACCGCTCCTGAAAAGCTCTGCTGCCACAGAGGGGAGTGTGAAGTGTTCTTTGAGCTCACTGAGCTGGCCTTGTGCCCCTGGCAGAGCTTTTGGTGGTGCTGGGGAGGCTCTGGAGCAGCTGTGGCAGCACCAACTGCGCCCCTGAAGGGCTCTGGAGCAGCTGTGGCAGCCCCCAGCCTGTTCCTGGCACAGCTGTGCCCTTGACCCAGCTCTAGAGCAGCACCCAAACTGTTCCTGGCACAGCTGTGCCCCTGGAGAACTCTAGAGCAGCACCCAAACCGTTCCTGGCACAGCTGTGCCCTTGACCCAGCTCTAGAGCAGCACCCAAACTGTTCCTGGCACAGCTGTGCCCCTGGAGAGCTCTGGAGCAGCACCCAAACCGTTCCTGGCACAGCTGTGCCCCTGAAGGGCTCTGGAGCAGCTGGACAGAGCCAGGGCCGTGCTGGTGCCCATCTGGAGCTCCCAGCCTCGCTGCAGACCCCGGGGAAGGAGGGAGGAGGAGCTGAGCGAACAGCTGAGCTGTGCCGCGAGGGCCGTGCCAGCTCCTGCAGGAAACAGCTTTTGGAAGGAGCGTGGAGCCTTCCCAGCCCCGGCCTGGAGCACATCCTGGCAGCTCTCCTGCCTCGCTGGAAACGTGAGCTCGGCGAGGAGGGGTTGCCTGAGGCTGAGTGAGATCACTCTGGCTGTAAAATTGCTTTTTAGGAAGATTTAGCTGCGGACAGGAGTGAAGTCCCAGAAAGGGAGCGGGAAAAAAAAGGGGTTTGGGAGGGTGTTTTTAAAAGCAGGATTAGGCTCCTTTCTGCTCCCTTCCCAGCCTGCTGGGTGTGGGCATCAAACACACAAACTTGGGGTTTTTGTCCCGGGAGAGCTCTGAGGGTGCTTCAGCTCTCCACAAAACCTCTGTGAGGGAAAACTCAGCCATTTCCCAGCTGTGGTTCCTGACTTTGCTCACTCCTGTTGCATCTTCCTCTGAGCTGGAGCTGAGACAAGGGTCCCGATTGCGAGACAAGGGTCCTGATTGTGGGACAAGGGTTCTAATTGTGAGACAAGGGTCCTGATTGTTATTTTCTGCTCTAATTAGATGGGATCTCTACCCTAGCAGGTTGGGAGGGCAGTCCCAGCCCTGCACAGAGCATTTGCTGAGTGTAGGGCTCCTGGAAACCCCATCTCCCATTCCTGATCCCCCATCCCAGGAATAGCTGCCTGCTCCAGGGGCTGGGATTAATTATGTGTACATTCAGGGCTGCCTTTTATTTTTTTATTTTTTTTTTTGGTGAAGCGAGTTTGGATCCCGTGCCAGGGCAAATCTGGATGTGATTTGAAAGGTGCAGAGAAGTGAATTCTTTCCGAGGCTGTGGGGTGGGGGCAGTCCTTCAGGGTGAAGCAGGAGGCACAGCTGCTTTTCCACTCTTGGAATACCTGGCTTGGTTCACAGGCCAGGGGGATGTGTTTGGGGTTCTCAGCTTGCTGCAGATCCAGCATTTGGCTCCACAATTTTGCCTTTTTTTAAAACTTTTTTAGTTTTTTTAGATTTTTTTTTCCCAGCTCAGAATACCCAGTATAACTTCAGCTCTGCCTGGAGAATTTCCCTAGGAGGGAACAATTTGCAGAGCCCTGTTTCCCTGGGTTTTTTGTTTGTTTGGAGAGATTAACCCCTCCTGTGGGCTGCCTGCTCTCTCTCACAGTGCTGGAGACCCAAATTCCTTTTCCCCAAAGATTTCCTGACACTTTTCACTCCCAATGAAGGCTTGAGGCAGTGGGGGCCAAGCTGCATTTATATTTTTTTTTCCAGCCCCCCACTTTGGGAGCTGCTTCAGCTGAATCGACCCAATTTTTGCTCTGGGTCAATCACATAAAGCAAATCAACCTTGATTACCCACAGAGGAGTTTGGTTCTTCCGCTTCCTGGGAGAACAGATCCTTTGTGGCACCAGAGGAATTTTCATGGCCAGACAGACAGAATACCTTCAGCAGAGTTTGTTGGTTTTTTTTTTCCTCTGTAGGGCGAGACAGATTTTTAAAGTCCAGAAAAAGCAGGCAGCACAGCCAGGGCAGCCAGTGTGTGTTAATGCCTTATCTCGGTGTCTTTTTCCAAAATCAACTCGTTTGACACATTCCTGGGTGATAAATGCTCAGTGCTCTCTTAGCTGGGATTGTTTGTGTGAAGGACAGTGTGTTTTAGCACGCTTCCTGCTGGAGGGAATTCCTGGAGCCTGGCTGCTCTGATTGCTCATGCATAACGTTATCTATGTAAATAAGAAAATCTAATTATTTCTGAGTCCTGGGGTTGTGAGGAGAGAGAGAGAGGCTGGGCAAATGGAGCCTGCAGCAGCACTGACCTTTGCAGCTGATGGGAAAAAAAAAAATAACATTATCCACAGAGCTGTGTCTTGTCCTTGGTGCTCCTCATCCTGAGGCAGGAGAGGGGAAAACGAGTTTGGAATTGTGGAACCATGGAATGGTTTGGGTGGAAGGGACCTTAAAGGTCACCTCATCCTTGTGCAGGGACACCTCCCACTGTCCCAGGTTCCTCCAGGCCCTGTCCAACCTGGCCTTGGGCGCTGCCAGAACCTGCCTGAGGATTTTTAGGAGTTCTGGAGCAGCCAAAAAAGCATCAGAGAGTGCTGGGAATGAGGTGGTGGAACCATCCCCTGCAGCTGCACATTGTTCTGTGCTCTCTGCACCCTCAGTCTACTGTGTTTCCCTTAATTCTGTTGTCTTTGGCTATGGGAAAAGCCCCACTGGATTTAGTCCCAGGTTTATTCTGATTTAGTCCCAGGTTTATTCTGATTTAGTCCCAGATTTAGGTGTGGGCCAAGGAAAACAAGCCCAGGGAAATGCTGCATCTCCCTGCCCACCTTTCCCTTCCAGGAGGGAAGTGGTTTCTGCTCTCTCCTGCCTGTCAACTCGAGGGTTTCTATTGCTGGCTTTGGCAGCTCTGAAAGGGCTGCAATTATGTTAATTAGGCGTTTTGATTAAAGTCAGCTTTTTGTTAGAAAATAAACTTCCTTGTTGAAAAATACTAGCTCTAGAGCAAATGGAGAGAGGGGCTGGATTTCCTGCTGGTTCATATGCTCCGTGCCTGGGCTAATTTCAGATCACTTGTGATGAATTTATTCCCCCAAACCATATTCTTTTTTTATTATTACTCACCAGCATATGTTTGTTAAACATTTCAATATTCCCACACCCCGAGCTTATTATTCCAGCCATTTATAACCTACCCACCCATCGGTGATTTTGTTTTGGCAGACCTGGAACCAGAGCAGCCATTCCTTTACCCCTGCCAGCAGAGCTGGTGTGATCCATTCATCTTTTTAGCAATCATCATTCAGACAGAATCCTCGGCAGCAGGAAAACTTGATCATTCTCTTGTCAGATGGAAAATAATCGCTCAGGGTGAGGAGTGGAGCTCCAGCCTGGGTGCTGTTCCCGCTTTTTCCAGACTAATTCCCTGTTCCCAGGCTTTTCGCCCTCAAAACAGAAAAAAAACTGAATAGAGGGGGGGTTTGTTTTCACTCTGACACAAAGGCTGCCAGATTTGGCTTTTCAGTGTCCCAGAACCGAGGAGCAGTGCTGGGCTGGGCTGACCCGTCCCTCTGCAGGGCAGGGATGGAGCTGCTCCGAGTGGATTCCCTGTGTGCTCCTGTTTCAGAGCATGAAGCCAGTCTGGCAGCAGATTTGGCTCCTCCAGAAGGTTCTCGCTCGTGCTCTTTGCAAGCCGAAGTTGGCTTGGCTTCAGTTCATCTCTGCTTCAAAAATGCATTGGCAGCTTGCACGAGTCACCCGTGATGCAGCTCCCGGCCAAGGCAGGGAGAAGCACAAGGGGTGACCCAGCTCTGGATTTCAAATTGGGATAAATCACCCGGCCCTGGATTGCAAATTCTGATCAATGACTCAGCTCTGGATTTCAAATCGGGATAAATCACCCGGCCCTGGATTGCAAATTCTGATCAATGACTCAGCTCTGGATTTCAGATTGTCATAACCATGTGACATTTTCCTGTGTGCTGTTCTCAGTGGCATCCAGCCCCTGGCTTCAGTGATTCCAGGGCTCCTGAGGAGACCCACAGTAGGGACAAAGCCATGGTGTGACTCTCCAAGTGCTTTTTTTTTGGGGATGGAGTGAGGGGAGTTTGGCTTCTGGGTTTTCCCCCATGGTGACCCCTTTGATAAATGAATTTTATTTTCTTGCTCTCCTCGGGTTCAGGGGTGGGATTGAAAACCCAAACAGCCAGAAAAAAGGCTTTAGAGATGCCAGGGTGAACTTGAGGGCACTTCATTTCCACCCACCCCCCCAAACCACGATTTTCCAGGTGATTGCTGCAGAGCAGTGCCAGTTCCTGGAGCTTTGGGAAGTGCTCTGAAATCCTGCCACGTACCAACCCTTTTAATCACGGATCTGTTTCGGTGTCTGCTAATGGCTTTTGTCTCGTTAAACGCCAGAGAAGCCGTTCTCTGAGGGAGCAGCTTGAAGCATTTAGGACTCATTAGGCTTCAAAGGAAAGAGGCCTGCACCATAAAGCCAGAGGGGAGGAAACAGAGCGGCGAGAGGATCCCATTAATGGAGAACGAAAATAAACCCCAGACAGGAAGGAAAATTCTATAGGTCTGACTCAGAGCTGCAGCGCCGACATTGTGGCTTCCAGGACCAGGAGCTGCTCAGGGAAAAACCCTCTGGCTTGGCTGCTGCCCACGCTGGGCCTGGACAATGGATTTTGTCAGGGATTTGTTTGCCGGGGATTTTGTCCACTCCAGATTTGCACCCCGGCACACAGAGAGGTGCTTTGATGGGGGCTGCTCCTCGTGGTTTCCACCCTGGGGAGAGACCAGGGGGATGCAGTTTGCTGGGAGCTCTTTCCTCCTCTCTCCTGGAATGTCCCTGCTGCTTTAACCGTGCCCGATGCTGACGAGGTATTTAATCTGTGGCAGGAAATGGGGTTTTTTTGGGTATGGTGCTTTTGGCAAGGAGAGGGCGTGCAGGGAAATGTCCTGACAGAGCGATTCCGAAGAGTGCTGTGCTCACCTGCCCTCGTGTCCCCTCCTGTCGTGTTTCAGGGAAGATCCTTTTCCGCCGGAGCCACATCCGCGACGTCGCCGTCAAGCGCCTGATCCCTATTGATGAGTACTGCAAGGTAAGGGGGCTTCTCACACCCTCCAGGGGCTTCTCACACCCTCCAGGGGCTTCTCACACCTTCCAGGGGCTTCTCACACCCTTCAGGGGCAACCCCAGCTGGGTCCAGCTCAGTCCTGATGTGCTGACAGCTTCTCGTGGTGTGCCCATGCTGAAAGAGATGCCCTGAGAGGCTCCTGGAACAGAGGCTGGGCAGAGTTAAAGGAATAAAATAGAGATTTACTAAAACCCTTCAAAGGATTCACCTTGGGCAGTGCAAGAGCCTGGCCATGGCTCCACCCAGGATGGGCTCTGGGTCCTGAGTTTTCACACTTTTATAAGTTCTGCTCCATTTCCATGTTGGGTTCATTGTCCAATCCCAGCTCCAGGTTCTGCAGTCCCACCCTCCCAGTTTGCTCTCCTCAATTCTCTGCTGTTTGCACTTTTTGGGCCCAAAGCTGCCACGGTGCCCTTGGTTGTGGGGCTGGGAAAGGATTGTTCTGTGGGACTGAGCTGTGAGGAGAACTTGCCAACACTTGATTTGAAGTTCAGAGTGACACACCAATGCAGTGCAGAGCCTGGAAAATATGAAAACTAAACCTTAAGGCATCAAGAGCACGGGGAGTGTGGGTTAGCCCCAGCTACCAATTTTAATTTTTGATTAAAACCCACCCATGGTTTAACTTTTCTCTCCTGGTGATTCATGCTGGGGGCTTGCAGGGGCAGAGGTGCCCAGCCTCACTCCAGTTTGCTGCTGGGCTTTGCTGTCCTTCCTCCAGCTGCAAAGCAGCACCAGCTCTGGAAGGGCTGGAAAGGCCCTGGCTGTGTCCATCACCTGAGGTTTGGGGTGAAATGATCCATCCCCTCAGGTTTGGGGTGAAATGATCCATCACCTGAGGTTTGGGGTGAAATGATCCATCCCCACAGGTTTGGGGTGAAATGATCCATCCCCTCAGGTTTGGGGTGAAATGATCCATCCCCTCAGGTTTGGGGTGAAATGATCCATCCCCACAGGTTTGGGGTGAAATGATCCATCCCCACAGGTTTGGGGTGAAATGATCCATCATCACAGGTTTGGGGTGAAATGATCCATCCCCTCAGGTCTGGGGTGAAATGATCCATCCCCACAGGTTTGGGGTGAAATCGTTGCGTGCAGAACTTGCTTTGAAGGACTCAGCTCCTTTCCTTTCCCATCTCTTGGGAAAATACCTATTTTTTATGGAGCAGACATAAAGGCTTTATGAGAGGCTGTAGGATGGTGGGGTGGTTCCAAACTGGGATGCAAACTCCAATTAATGGTTGCCAAAACAGGGTAAAGATGATTTGTGCCTCAGAAAATGATTGGAGCAGAGAGAAGGCTGAGACAATTTGCTCCGTACTCTTGGAGGATATAAAGCTGGGCTGAAGTGTAAGGGAAATGATGATTTATGGGCAGATTATTTTTTGGCAGGGGGAACAAAATGCTGAAGTCCACGACGAATTATTCTCACACAAATCAAGCGTGTCACATCTCATATGTGACATGCTTTAGTACTTGCAGCAGCCATGGTAGGACTGGTACCTCCAAAATCCAGTCAGAATGTTGTTGGAAATAGATGCAAAGACTGTAAAACACACGGGAGAAGATGAGAAAATGGTAAAATATCCATCCCATGCCTTGGGTGAGGGAGGTGTGGCGGTGCCTTTGTGCAGTGGGGGAGGCTGAGGGGTTTGGGCCTCAGCCAGGCGGGGATGCCGTGGCTGGAATAACAACTCCAGGGATGGAGTGAGTTGGGAAATGCATCCTGACAGCTCTGCAGATGAGAATCACTGCGGGGCAGGACAGCAGATGAGGGCAGAGCGATGGAGATGTGTGCTCTGAGCTGTCCTGGGGGAAGCTGCTGGTGCTCGGCCCCTTGTCCCCCGAGCCACTGAAGTGTGGCAGCTCCCCGGACAGGCGCGGCCGTAAATCCAATTTTGGGGAAGAAAACGTCCCTCAGTGATAAAATACTGCAGCTGCCTCTTTCAGAGCCACGCCATTAGTGGCATAAAATATAATGAACCCATTTGACTTAACAACTGGAACGTAATGGCTGATGTTCCACGACCCACTTAGGGAGCCGTGCTCTCCTCCTCCTCCCGGTAATGCATCACCCAGGAATTCCGAGCTCTCCCTGCCTGGCCTTCAGCTGCTGCCGCTTACCCGGAAAGCAGCTGAGCTGAGGTGGGGGTGGGACTGACCAGGGGCTGCAGAGATGTGAAATGAGTGAGGAATCAGCAGGAGAAAGCTGTGCAAGGAAGTTTCTGCTTTGTTGCCATCTCCTCTGAGGGAAGTTGGGTGTCTGTGTCCTCTGGGAGAGCCCTGCAAGGAGGTTGGGTGAGATTTGGGGTGGGAGCAGGTCTGGATTTGTGTTGCTGCTGAAGGGCTCTGTTCCAGCTCCTGTTGGACTGAAAAACGTGGCAATTTAAGATAAAGTGCAGGAAAAGCAGTGAAGGAATCAGAGCAATGAGTTGCTAAATGAGACTTCAAACAGCCATGGGATTGGCAAGGAGAGGGAGCAGAGGCCTGAAATGTTTTCCCATTTCTCCAGTTTATTCTCTTTGTGTTCCACATCTTTCTCGTGGTGCAGGATCTGCCTTCCTCCTGTCTAAGGGATTTTGGGAAAATGTTAGAGGTGAGTTGGTGAGGGAGTGGTGATGCTCTACCCCAAAGAGACTGGGTGGCCCACTGAAAATACTGCTGCTGGAGAATAATGCCTGCAAAATTTTAATCCAGCCAGGATTCTCTGTCCTTGCTCCTTTCTCCTCAGGCCTGCAGGCAGCAGGATGGGCAAAGTGACTTTGCTGTGGCTGCAGCACCGTGGGCGAAAGCTGTGTCCTGCTGGCACTGCTTTGGGTGGCAGGGCCAGAGGTGGGACGGGCATCAGGCTGTCGGTGTCCCTGTTTCTGATGCAGAGGACAGCGGGGTGGCCTGCTGGGCTCAGCACAGTCAGCTCTAGGTGGGCTTCTTCAAAACACCCTGGGAGATGAGCTGTGGGCCTTGTCTCTCCTCCTCCCAGCATGGGATGTTCTCTGGGACCATCCCCTGCTCCCAGAGGGCACAGAGCCTTGTCCAGGCCACAAAATCCTCCTGATTTTGGGGGAAATCACTTAAATCATGGCACAGGGGAATGGCATCAATGAAAAGCTGGTATTTGAACAGCCCTTCTCTGGGCCCAGAAGCCGTGGAGGGAGTGTTTTTCTCTGTGCTGTGTCTCACATGATGCTGTTCACGTCTGGCCCGTGATTAGTGGTCTGACAGTCTGCTGTGCTGGCATGAGGGACTGGCTGCTCCGTGGCTGGAAGGGCTTTGGGGGCCAGCACTTGGGGCAATAAGGAGCCACATCTGGTCTCTGTGGTCACCAGAGGCTCTGCAGCTGTGGCTCTGTCTCCAGGAGAGAAACGAGGGGAGCTTTGCTTTGCTGTCACGAGACTGCTGGGACAGCAAGCAGAGGGGAGGGGGAATTGTTCAGAAAAACTGGGTGTAAATCTGCTCCAGGTTGGGCTGCAGCTCTGCTCCCTGATTTTAAATGCTCCCTTTTCCCATTGCCTCCCAGCCAGGCGCTCTCACCCTGCAGGTCCCACCGCTGGAGCTTTTTTCCAACAGATTCCCTGAAGGGAAAGAAGCAGAGGGAATTTTACATCTCCTGCCATTCCACAGCAGCAGAGCAGCCTCCCAGCCCTGCTGTCTGTGCTTCTGATGTTTTGTGTCTGTGTTTGCTCCTCAGGCTCTGATCCAGCTGCCTCCCTACATCTCCCAGTGCGAGGAGGTGCTGCAGTTCTTCGAGACACGGCCCGATGACCTGACCCCCCCCAAAGAGTGAGTTGGGTGGGGGTGAGACGTGAACTGGGATGGTGGTGAGATGTGAACTGGGGTGGTGGTGAGACGTGAACTGGG
>VXBU01016428.1:86220-97577 GCA_013400315.1 Bombycilla garrulus
GGTGGGGAGGTGGGAACTGGGGTGGTTGTGAGATGTGAACTTGGGTGGTGGTGAGATGTGAACTGGGGTGGTGGTGAGATGTGAACTGGGGTGGTGGTGAGATGTGAACTGGGATGGTGGTGAGATGTGAACTGGGGTGGTGGTGAGATGTGAACTGGGGTGGTGGTGAGATGTGAACTGGGATGGAGATCACGCACAAACTGGGATGGTGATCGCACAATAACTGGGGTGATGGTGAAGCAGGAACTGGGGTGGTGGTGAGGCAGGAACTGGAGTGGTGATCACACACAAACTGGGATGCTGGTGAGATATGAATTGGGCTGGTGGTGAGATATGAACTGGGATGGTAAGACATGAACTGGGGTGGTGATGAGACACAAACTGCCTCAGACTTGCTGATACCCACGAGTCTGGTGTTCGTCAGCAATTCCCTTGCGAGTCACAGATCTGGGCTTTAGGGACTTTCGTGGAGAGGCTGTGCAGCTCAGCATGCACACCCCTTTCCCCAGTGGGGAAGTGGAAACGCTTCTCTGGGACCCCATGAAGTGCTGATCTCTTCCTGAGTCTCTTTCCACTTGCCAATGCCAGTCTCAGGAACACGATCAGCCTGGAAAGCCTCGCTTCCCACGTTTGGAAAGGCATTTTCCCTCAGCCATATCCACGAGCCCCATCCATATCCACGCTCCAGAGCCTCTCCACGCAGGCCCAGGAAGGTTTGCAGGGAGTCTTGCGTGCCTTATGCAACTCGGTGTGGTTCTAAGTCTTGTGACTATGAGCTGCTCTGGCCAGGAGCCACCCATCTCTTACTAATCACGAGCAGCATAAATCTGAGCAGCCGCCTCCGTGTCCTGCTCTGCTGCTCTCCCTTTCCCTGCTGCGTGTGACACGGCTCCAGCAGAGTCTGAGCACTGGAGGGGGCCTGATTGATTGTCAGGGGAAAGGCAATAAATTGATTTGACACCATTCTCTAGTGGAAGGGTGTGGAGGTTGATCAAGGGATTTTGTTTTTCTCCCCCGAGCGGCAGCTGAGCCTGTCAGCTCTCCAGCTCAGTGTTGTGCTCGGGTGGACTTCATCTTCTCCCTGGATTTTTGATTATTTGCATTCCCTCTCTGAATTCCCCCTTCCCCCATCCCTGCTTTCCTCCTTTGGCTCCCGTTTCTGTTTGCCTGGCCTGTCATCATTTCTCCTGCAGCTCGTGGTCGCTGATGAGATTGGTCTGAGAGCCCCAGAGCCCATTAACTAATTGCTTGCTGTCGCTGAGGCTGTCATCTGTCCTGCCCAGCTACTGCTCCCCACTTAACCTGCTGCCCCAGGGGCCACCCCTCAGAGGGACGGTCACCCCTCAGAGGGACGGTCACCCCTCAGAGGGACGGTCACCCCTCAGAGAGAAGGTCCCCCCTCAGAGAGAAGGTCACCCCTCAGTGAAGGCCACCCCTCAAGGAAGGTCACCCCTCAGAGGGAAGGTCACCCCTCAGAGAGAAGGTCACCCCTCAGAGGGACAGTCACCCCTCAGAGAGAAGGTCACCCCTCAGAGAGAAGGTCACCCCTCAGTGAAGGTCACCCCTCAGAGGGACAGCCACCCCTCAGTGAAGGCCACCCCTCAAGGAAGGTTGCCCCTCAGGGACAGCAGGACAAGATGAGCTTGCAGGGACATCAGAGGGGGGTGCCACAGGGTGGGGCTGGTTTGGGATGTGGGGCACTGTCTGTGCAGGGAGATTTGAGCCCTGCCTGAGGGGAGGAGCTGCTCTGCGATAGGGGTCAGGTCTTGGACCCGCCTGCAGCTGAGGGAGCTGATCCTGAGGGGATGGAAGGGCAGCTTCAGTCTCACAGCCGCTCTCCTCAGCTTTATTTTGTCTTTTAGGCTGAGCCAGAATCGAGGCAGGGTGGCACTGTGGCCAGAGCAGTCACCTGTGGGTGCTATGGGGCAGCCCTGTGAGCTGCTGTGCCTGCAGCTGGAGCTCCCAGCCCTCTGTCCTTGCAGCCATCAGTGCCAGTCCCCTGTCACCTCCCTGCCTCGGGTCTGAGACACAAGGAGCCCAGTCCCAAACATGGTTTTGTGCTGGTACAATCCACAGGCTCCTGGCTGCAAAATTCTGTGTGTTTGTGAGTTTTGGCTGTTGCAGGGCTGGGTGGGCGAGCAGGTGATGCTGAATCCAGAGGTGGCTGTGCTGCCTCTCCTGCCTGTCCTTCTCCATGAGAATGTGCTGCTTCCCTTCCAATTCTCCTCTCCATGGAGAATGTGCTGCTCCCCTTTATCCTCTCCATGAGAATGTGCTGCCTCTCCTGTCTCTCTCCATGGACAATGTGCTGTTTCCCATTTTCCTGCTCTCCAGGGAGGAGATTCCATCCTGCAGCACACAGAGGGGCTCAGTGTTTGCCCCTTGTCCCTTTGCCCCAGCAGCCAAACCCCCCAGCATCTCAAGGACATCCCCGCTGTGTCCCCCACCCCGCTCCCAATGCCAGAGGGGTATTTATTAGTTCCAACTCAAAATGCTAATTAATAAAAGTCCTTGACTCTCTCCTCTGGAGGGATTGGGAGCCCATTCCCGAGGCCTGGAGTGCTGCCAGCTCAGCAATAACGAGATGGGAGCTGTGATAGAGGCTGGGCTGGATCAGACGTGGTGGCGTGTCTGGGGTTTGGCCGGATGTCATCCTTCATCCAGCAGACAAATACTTTGCTCCGGGAATTTGAAAGGGAGCCAGGCCATGAACAGAGTGGGGGAAAGTTAAAAAAAAAATTAAAAAGGAAAAAAAAGAAAGGAAAAGAGAGATTTTTATGCTGTGTGGATGAAAGGTGGGAATGAGAGAGGGGAAAAAAGGATTGGTCAGCCACTCTCACAGGAACCTTCCTGCTCCCTGGCTGGCACCTCTGGTCACCCCCTGCCCACGAGGGTGGCAGCTGGTGGCAGTGAAGGGGACGTGTCTGTGAGTGCTCTTGGATCCACCCTGTGCTTGTTCTGTGGGGTGCAGGTGAGGCTCCACCCGAGGATGGCACCCCGGGATGTCAAACCTGCCAGGGCCACAGCTGGCTGCAGTCCTTGGAGCTCTGGTTTAACTGCAGTTCATGGAATTCTGGGGTTTAGCTGCAGTTTGTGGAATTCTGGGGTTTAGCTGCAGTTTGTGAAATTCTGATCTAACTGCAATTTGTGGAGCTCTGGTTTAACTGCAGTTCATGGAATTGTGATTTAACTGCAGTTCGTGGAGCTCTGGTTTAGCTGCAGTTCATGGAGCTCTGGTTTAACTGCAATTCATAGAATTCTGATTTAACTGCAGTTTGTAGAATTCTGATTTAACTACATTTTGTGGAGCTCTGGTTTAACTGCAGTTCATGGAATTCTGGTTGAGCTGCTGTTTGTGGAGCTCTGGTTTAACTGCAGTTCATGGAATTCTGATTGAGCTGCTGTTTGTGGAGCTCTGATTTAACTGCAGTTTGTGGAGCTCTGGTTTAGCTGCAGTTTGTAGAATTCTGATTTAACTGCAGTTCGTGGAGCTCTGGTTTAACTGCAGTTCATGGAATCCTGGTTTAACTGCAGTTGTGAATTGACTCCTTGGTTCTGGCAGTGTTTGGGAATGGAAAGAGGAGGTTGGACAGCCCAAGCATTTCTCTGCAGGCCCCTGTGGTGTTGTTTTCCCCAGAGCTGGAGCTCTCCCAGGGCTCTCCTGCTTTTCCTGCAGTGCAGCTCCCTTCAGCCGCCTGTGCTGGACACCACCGGGTCATTGCTGGATTCCTCAGCCCTTCCCCACCTCCCGCCTGCTCTCCAATCCCCAGCCTGTCCCGAGGAGAGGAAAAGGCTCAAATTCTGATTTAATTCCTCCTCCTTCCACCGTTGCTCGCAGCTGGGCAGGATCTCACAGCCGGGAGTGGAGTTGAGCCAGGATTCTGCAGCGTTTGGTGGGTGGGAGAGCGAGGTGAAGCCCTCCCTCCATCCCCTCTTTCCTCACGCCCAGCTTTCCTGTGTTCTCCTGCCTGCAGAGGCCACATCAAGCGGGAGAGCAGAGGGAGGTGGCAGGGTTTCTGCTGGCAGTGACAACTGGTGGCTTTTGTGATGTGGCTCCCTGTCCGGCAATTCTGAACTGGAATTACTCCACTGCTTCCCAGTGTGGGTCAGAACGAGGCAGAGCCCAGAGGAATTTGTGAAAGGAGCGGTGAGGGGAGAAGGAGCAGAGAAATGCTTATGGAAAAAGAAACATCGGGAAAGTTAGCAGCCTGGGGGTTGTGGGATTTTTCTCCTCAGTGTTGGACAGAAGCCCTGCAGCTTCAAAGGAGAGAAGTCATCAAATTCCTGCTCTCCATGTGGCTCAGCAGCTCTGAGCAGCCCAGAATGGGCACCCCCTCCCCTGGCAGCCCCTCTGGGCACTGCAGAGCTGGTTTGAACCACGGCTGAGGGTGGGGATCAGGCTGGGCACGGCTGAGGGGATGGGATCAGACTGGAATCAGGCTGGACACAGCTGAGGAGATGGGTTCAGGCTGAGCACGGCTGAGGGGATGGGATCAGACTGGAATCAGGCTGGACACAGCTGAGGAGATGGGTTCAGGCTGAGCACGGCTGAGGGGATGGGATCAGACTGGAATCAGGCTGGACACAGCTGAGGAGATGGGTTCAGGCTGAGCACGGCTGAGGGGATGGGATCAGACTGGAATCAGGCTGGACACAGCTGAGGAGATGGGTTCAGGCTGAGCACGGCTGAGGGGATGGGATCAGACTGGAATCAGGCTGGACACAGCTGAGGAGATGGGTTCAGGCTGAGCACGGCTGAGGGGATGGGATCAGACTGGAATCAGGCTGGACACAGCTGAGGAGATGGGTTCAGGCTGAGCACGGCTGAGGGGATGGGATCAGACTGGAATCAGGCTGGACACAGCTGAGGAGATGGGTTCAGGCTGAGCACGGCTGAGGGGATGGGATCAGACTGGAATCAGGCTGGACACAGCTGAGGAGATGGGATCAGGCTGGGCACGGCTGAGGGATTGGAATCAGGCTGGGCACAGCTGAGGGGATGGACATGGCCGAGGGGATGGGATCAGATCAGACTGGAATCAGGCTGGGCACAGCTGAGGGGCTGGAATCAGGCTGGGCACTGCTCAGGGCCTGGGCACAGAGCCACTGCTGAGTCAGGGCATTCAGCTGCTCTCTCCTGCAGCTCAATTTCAGCTCTGGGACACGAGGGAGCCCAAGTTAACTCTGTAGAAAAGCAAGGCCCTATAGTTATTATTTTTAAAGTTATTTAAAAGTTATTAATATTAATAATATACATAATATTATTAACTACGTTAATTATACCTTAACTATATTAATGTTAAATAGTAATTTAATTAATTAGTATTAATTAATAGTATTATTAATTATACTAGTTATATAATTAGTTATATTCATTATAATATTACTATATTGTATTAAGTATAGTAATATTATTNTATATTGTGACTTGCAATTCTTCCTGCAATGATGGTCATTTTATTCAGGGACTCAAATCAAACCCACAAGGGTCTTGGGCAATTGTGCCAAGGTCTCTGAGCCCACTGCCCGTGTTCTGAGCTGTCCAGGGGAACAGCCTGGACTCCAACACTGTGCCTGCTGGGGAGGGGCTGGAGCTAAATGAGATTTGCAGTGGAAGGCAGAGTGGTTTTTCCTTCTCTTCTGGAGCCACGAGTTGAGCTCTGCTGCCCTTCCCTTCTCCACAGGGATCCCAGGAGGAGGAGGAGATGCTGCCAGGAGTTTATTGCTGTTTCCTGTCTTGTCTGAGCTCCTGTCCCCTCAGACCTGCAGCTCTTTGTGTCCCTGCCAGGAACATCCCGGCAGCAAAGTGAAATTGCAGCTCCCTGCTTGCCCCCTCACTCAGAGGGAGCAGGGGATGAGTTCCAGTGATGGCTTTAGCAGAGGGCAGGACAGGAACTGCAGTTATTGCCTTCCCCACCTGCTCATCTCCAGCCTGCTCATCTGGCCTGGCTTTGCCTCCCTTCCCCGTCATACCTCTGAACTGGGGGAGTTTATTTGGGTTTGTTAATTAATTCTGATTTAGCTCTGCAGCACTGCCTCTGTTCAGAGATCTCTGGGATATCTGAGATCTCTGTGTTAGCCTCTGTTGAGAGATCTTTGTGATCTCTGAGATCTCTGTGTTAGCCTCTGTTGATGGATCTCTGGGATCTCTATTTTAGCCTCTCTTGAGAGATCTTTGGGATCTCTGGGATCTCTGTGTTAGCCTCTGTTGAGAGATCTTTGGGATCTCTGTTTTAGCCTCTCTTGAGAGATCTTTGGGATCTCTGGGATCTCTGTTTTAGCCTCTGTTGATGGATCTCTGGGATTTCTGTGCCACATACACCTCTGTTGGTCTCTGCACCTGGATGGGTGTTCAGTTCCTTGCACAGCCTGTGCTCTCTGAACTCGGCAGGCTGCAGTTTCTGTAACAACGTCCTGTTTGTTTCCACTGCATTTTGGCTGCATTTTATTTCATTTTATTGCTGCTCCCGTGGGTGAGTGCCTGAGGTGGTATTGAGTGGCTCGGTGGGACTTGCAAGGCTAGGCCAGCCCCCAAACCACTGAGGGAAGGACAAAAAGTTAAATTTCTGAATGAAAGGAGGGTGGCAGGGGCTGTTTGCAAGGGTGGGTGATGCCCCTGGAGACATGAGCTGGCTGAGGGAGCTCAGTGGCCGCAGCAGAGCCAACACTGCTCTTCATTCCCGGGTGGGATTGTCACTGGGCCAACACCCCCGCTGTCCCCTGGCTGTGCTGACACTCCTCCTTCTCTTTTCCAGGGAGCCCATCGGGAAGAAGAGGTCTGGTAAGGATTCCTTTCCTCTCTGCTGGTTCCACAGCTCCTCCTTGCTCCCACAGCCCAGCCCTCCTGCTCTCCCAGCCCCTGCTCTGCCCCTCAGCACAGCTCAGGGACCCCCTGGGATTCCACCGCAGCCTCCAGGCCCCCATCCCTCGCCCCTGCGCCTCTCTGCTGCTCCGCAGGGTGGTTCAGATGCCCACAGCACTGCCCTGGCCTCCCTCTCCACTCCTGGAGGCTGGAACCCTCAGCCCGTGCCCTCCCTGCCTCATGCCTTGTCTCCCGTCCTTTTGTTCCTCAGCAGGGATTATCCAGAGAACGGCCTCTTTCCTGCACAGAGGTACTAACAAAATCCTGCTCTTGCTCTGCTCAGCTCCTTTCTGCTCACCTGGGGGGGACAGGAAGCTTGTCACCCTTTGCCAGAAGCTGTCACGTCCCCCCCCGTGGCTTTTTGAGGTGGTGGCTGATGGACACGGGGCGGTGGCACAGGGGCTGGGGCTTGGCTCGTGGTGCAGGGGACGTGCCCCGGGTCCTGCTGAGGGTCTGCAGAGTTCCAGGAGTGCAGGGGAATGTCTGAGCTGCCTGGGGAGCAGTGTGGGGCTGGAAATCTCCGGTGCAGCAGGAGGTTCTCTTCACCCTGGCACCAGCTGGGAGCCATGGGGAAGGTGGTTGGGTCTGGGGTGCTCTGCCCTTGCTGCTCGAGAGAGGGGGATGTGTCTGGAAGACCCCCTTGGTGCTGTGGTTTAGGGTTATTTGAGCGTCCCAAAAAGAGCAGGAGAGGAGTGGAAGAACCTTTGATGAGTGGGTTCAGGCATCTTTCAGTTATTGGTGCTGCAGGAGGTACAAAAATGCTGTGAGGTTCTGAGCTCTGAGCTTTGGCTGCGTGGAGATTCTGCCGAGATCGGTGCTGGAAAGGATTTTGGCCAGAGAGAGTTGGCACTGCCATCTGTCGCTCTAGGACACGAAAGAGCACAGATGCACACTGCTGCTCTCCAGGCGAAGAGAAAAGGGAAGTTTATTTCTGACTCTGACATTGATAGTTTTCCAAAAGTGACAGTGGATTGGAGGGTGACAGTGCCACATCTCCAATGACACTGGACAAACCAACAGTCCATTAAATTTCTCCTCCTCTGTAAAAGAATGCAAAACAATGAGTTATTTACAGAAAGTGTGTGAGAAACACACACAAGAATGTAAACATCAGAAGGCTTAGAAAATCTTCAAAAACCAGGGCGACAGCCATCGCCTGTGTGAGCAAACTGACTTGAAGGTGAGGGGGTTCCTCTTGCAGGAGAGAGGAGAGGCACAGGGGGGGCTCAGAGACTCAATTCCCCTTCCTTTCCAGTGGAGCTGCATCCCTCCTTCAGGAGCTGGTGGGGGACACTGGGGGGATGCACGTGGGAAGCTCTGGTGTCGCTGCTGGCTCCTGGTTTGGGTCTGTTCTCATGGCACTCACAGCGTTTTACCAGGGTGGGTGAAACCTTGGACAGCATTTCCTGCTCAGTCTCCGACTGCTCTCTGTCCAAGCAGGACACTGGGATGGTTGGCATTTAAATGTCATTTAAATGATTAATTAAATAGTAATTTTAAAGCTCTCGTGAGCCATTTGCAGGCATAGTTTCTGTTCTGAAGTGCTGGAGACAAGAGAAGGGATTGGGAGAAAATTTCTGCTGCATAACTCAGTTCAGTGAGGGCAAAATTCAATTTAAAGACTGCCTGAGTCCTGAGAGGGAAGATTTTGGCTAACATCTGGGGCAGAGCCTGCTCTGGCATTGCAGGATGGGCTGTTCTGCCCCTGGCAGCAGCACCAGGAAAGGTTTTTGCTCTCAGTGATGTTACAGAGGGTTGATGCCTCGTGCCAGACGTGTTCAGAGATTCCTCTCTCTGTCTCCCATTTCCTGGCAGCAGAATCAGAATTTGGTTCAGCTGCTTTCACCCCAACTCCTGTACCCTGAGGAAATCCCTGATGTTCACTGGGTCCTCAAGCCATGCTTGCTTTGAGGTAGCAAATGCGCAGCAAGGCACGAGAAATCCTCCTTCAATCCAGGGTGTCCCTGAGGAGGGGTCATCCAGCAGCTGCTACCAAACAAAAATCACGAGGGTTTTCCCAAAAGCCATTTCCCAGTTGCCAGAGAGGGGGTGAACTGCTCTTGAGAAATGTTGGAAAGAGCTCTGAGCCAGGTTTGGAAAGGGGAATTGAGCAAACACTGGGACGCAGAGTGGGTTAAAGTGCAGCTCCTGTGGTGACCACGAGACTCAGATGACTCTTGGAGTTTCGAGGAGGGCCCGGTGTGTGTGAGCGTTAAACGAAATGTAATTAAATTCAATCTGCTTTCTTTGCTGAGCTCCTTTAGCAGCATTTGTGATCCCATCTGCCTGAGCCCGAGGCGTGGGCTCTGCAGAGCTGTTCTCCAGGTTGTTCCCAGATTTTGGGGCTCTGCCTTGGCCACTGATTGAGCTGTCTAAAAGCAGCATCCCGTCAGTCCCAGAGGCTGCTCTGAGTGTTTCTGCTCTCCCTGCCTCTCACAGCTCCGCAGAAAGCACAGATGGAGAGCCACGGCTCCGTGCGGGCGAGCCTGAAGCTGCCTCCAGAGTTTCTATTTGGGTGGAGCTGCCCAGGGAGGCTGGCAGAGACCTCAAATGCCCCTTTGCCAGTTCGCTTTCAGCTGCTTCCTTGTGTGCCCACGGCCCTTTGGCTGTGCTGGGAACGAGACCCAAAGAGCTCAGGGTTTGGGCTGAGGAAACTGAAAACACAGCAGCCGTGGGGGAGCATTCTGGAACTCCACCGGTGGATGCTGTTTCCAAGGGATTGTTTTCCAAATTCTGGAAGGATCCCTGAAGAGATGAGAGGGTTTGCAGAGTCCAGCCCAGTTCAGTGTCTATTTCAGGGAGAGCAGGTCATTGCAGTGCTGATCATCCCAAACCCCTCAGGCCTGGAAGAAGAGGGGTCCTGAGGGCTCTGAATCTGATCCACGCAGGCAGAGGAGGAAGGGACTTCATCCAAAGAATGACATTTTTGGGAGATGCATTAGGCAGTGGCTGGAGTGTACAACAGCCTTCAAACCCAAACCCCTGTGCCCCTAATTCAGAGCTCAAACCCAAACCCCTGTGCCTCTAATTCAGAGCTCAAACCCAAACCCCTGTGCCCCTAATTCAGAGCTCAAACCCAAACCCCTGTGCTCCTAAGTCAGAGCTGAAATCCCTCTGCCCCTAAATCAGAGCTCAAACCCAAATCGCTGTGCCCTTAATTCAGAGCTCAAACCTCAATAAATCCCTGTGCCCCTAAGTCAGTGCTGAGCTCTTTGTTCCCTCTGGTAGCACCAATATCCAAACTCTGTCAGAAGTTCCTCACTTTTGGCACTTGCAAAGCCAGAAAAACTAAGCTGGAAATGCTGTGAACATCACAGGCAACCCCATATCTGTGAGATTTCCTGCTGGGTTTGGACATCTCTTGGGTGAAAGGTCAAGTTTGTGGCCAGACAAACCCTGCAAGGATTTTTGGATTTTTGGGCTGGCTGGGAGCGAGGTGAGTGCTCTGGGGTGGCTCTGGGATGTGCTGAGTGCCTTGACTCGATGGATTCCCCTTGTCTAGGCTACTTTTGTGTCACTGTCACAGCTGAGGATGCACAGCCTGAGCTGCTGTGGGACAAATTCTTCCTCCCCTCTCTCTGGGAAGCTTTACACTTTTTTTTTTTTTTTGCTATTTTGAGGAGCCCCAGCCTGGCCGTGCTCTGGGTGCTGCTGCTCGCTCCAGGCTGTGTTTTTGTGGTTGAGGATGATGAGGCCAGGTAAAAATGCTCCCAAAATTAACGCCTACCTCTTCCTCCCAGCTCGCTTGACCCCTTCCCTTGCTGGTTTAATGGGTACCTGGGAAGATCCAGAATTGGCAGCTGGAATACAAATAGCCTGGGAGGAGGCAGGGGTGTAATTACAGAAAGGGGAGCACTCAGCTCTCCCTCCTGTTGTTATTCCTCTCTCAGGCGCTGGGTAAATCCTCAGATCTCAGCACAAACCTTTAATTGAGCTGCCAGGACAGTGCCACCATTCCTTGGGAGGCTTATTTTAACCTCTGCCTGCTGCCCCAGCTCTGGATTTGGGTGCGGAGGAAGCTCTGCTGAGCAGGAGCAGCACCTGGAGCTCTGCACGGGGCTCTTTATAGCACACAAACAATTTCCTCCCTTCCTTCCCCTTAAATAACTCTGCCCTGCACTCGTGGGGTTCATTTAAACCCTGCCTGTGGTCTGGCATCCTCAGAACCGCCCGGGAGAGGTTGGCACCTGCACAACTCCTCCAGGAGGCAGCAGAACAGCTGGGAGTGCTGAGGAACTGCTGGGTTTTGTCCTCCAGGATGAGGACGGCGCCTCAGGTTTCCTCATGGTGAAATTGGTTCTGCCACAGCAAAAAAAAAAAGAATTTTCGAGGGGCTGAGAGCTGTGATGAGATTGGGGAGCACCTGGTGTAGGTGTGTTTGCCACAGAAATTCCTTCCTGGTGTGAGGCTGAATTTCTTTGCTGCATTTCACCCAATTGGCCTAAGGTCTTATTATGTATTTATACTATTTATATATATATGTATGTATATATAA
>VXBU01016429.1:0-15563 GCA_013400315.1 Bombycilla garrulus
TTTGTTTTTGTTTTCAATTTATTTTCAGAGTTCTGGATAAACCAAAATATATAGTGTTCATAAAAGTGCTAGACTGCATGGTTTCCAACTTCGCTTTACAATCAATAAGCCTCAAAAGAGAAAGTAAAGGCTTCTCAGGGAGAAACAATGATCAAGGTTGAAAGTGTGATTCAAGACAGCATGTTCTATTCTGAGAATTCTATCCTTCTTTTGCACTGTCTGGAAAGAGAGAGCTCATTTAACCTATTTTGGAGATGGATGTAATCATTTCATAGTATCCATATTAGAAGTAGGAAGAGTTTCACTACATTTGTGATAGGAGCAGGAAATGAGTACAGTGAAACTAGAGCCATGTGAGAGAAGACAGGGAAAGGATTTCAAAAACATCTTAAAATACTGTATTACAGATGGCTGACAAGGTGACAGGGATAAACTACTAATTCAAACTCCTGGGCTGGAGGGCATAATTGTAACTTCAGGACAGTTTTATCAGTGTGCAAGGTATGGAAATGCGATAGTCTACAGGATAAACACACCAAAGGGGAATCCAACAAAAACCAAACCAGACCAAAATAAAGGGGAATCCAACAAAAAACAATCTGCATCATTGTTTGTTCCTTCTTTTGGATCCTGGCAATGCCATGATCAGTGTGTAAAATCCTAAGCATCCAGATAAGCGTAAAATAAGTTAGGAATCCACTTCCTATTCTTGAACGTGGGGAATGTGTGCAAATTAGCTCAAAACCAGCGCAAACTGCCAGCAGGAGTAGTGGTTGTCTATAACTGCTCTGACTTGTGCTGCTCTGGTTCTCACTGACATGCTGTGGTGCCTAGGAAACTTAAATGCAATCATGGCTAAATTCAGAATTTCTAGGAATGCCCATTTTAATTTTGAAAAATGTTTCAAGCAGTTCTTGTGGAACTGGGAATATGGAGTAACAAGACTGTTTTACTGAATTTCTTTGGATAGTTTGGGTGAATCTTCCCAATTCTTAAAAATTTATTCAATTTTTAAATTGCTTTGAATAACTTGGCAATATTGCAATCTTTGAGATTTGTCTCTAATTATGTTAACACTGATAAATGAAACATTAAACATTTTGAGATATATAATTCCTAGAAATAGCACTAGGCTATTTCCTTTTAGAATTTGTAACACAGCCAGTAGAACTGTAGGATGTTTTGGAAAAAATCCTAGAAAATGTCTCATTTGTGGATGAATAAGCTAGCAGTTGAAGAAGGTATTATAGTTATTTTTTCAACTGGATGTATGAGTTGATAGAGTAATTTCAAATGTTTTATGCATAATAGCCTTCTCAGTCATTTGAATGTATATGTTTTCTCCCAGCATTCCTTCAGACAGTAGAAGAGAAACAGCATAGCTGGTTATTAATGTGGGAATTTCAATAGGTGAATATCTTGTTTAAAACCCAGCCTCTTTAATTAATTATACCTAATGGATGTCTTGGTTTGTTCAGTTGAAAGGATACTGTTAATTTAAATTCCCATTAATTACTGCATCAAATTGCACTTTAAAATATTCTCTGTCCTAGACTGCCAAATTATGGGAAAGGAGATAAAACAGTTGTTACTGCTGTTGTGTCAGGCAGCATTTATTTGGCTAGACAACTTTTTTTTTACATACTAGTTACAATAATATGTGTTTCAAAAATAGAGATTAGACACAGTGATAAATCTGGATCCCTTCAGTGAGCCTGAGTGTCTGCATTCAATTAAAGCCTTCTTAAAATAAAGTGGTAGATTTTTCTATTGTACCATACTGGGAGAGTCCCAAATTAGTTTAACAATTTGTGTCCCCAAAANTGGTCTGTATGTCTGGAAGAGTGCTTTCTTCATCGCTTTCCCACAGAGACTTACGCAGCCCTGTCCTTTATCCCTTTCACTTATTCTTCTTATCTAAATAGTTTATTAAACTAGCTTTCCTGAATCACCCTTGACTTCTTTCTCCTGTAGAAATGAAAATCTCAAAATATGTCTCTGGATATATTGAAATTAAGTGATCAATTCAAATTCAGTATGATTTAAGACAGATCCCAGTCTTTCCTTCCAAACCTTCCTATTTCTTTTCTCTCTGCAGACATCTCCATGCTTTCTGCTACTCAGCACTGATCTTTCCCTAGATCATCACATGGAAGTAAGTCTAGATACTGTACATTGATTCTGTACATAACAACTTTGAGATAGTAATTTTTTTTATCTATGGCTATAATTCTCACATAAACTTTATTTTTGACCTGAGCTATAAAATTCCTTTCCTCTGAAATCCAGAAATTCAATATAGTATCGTTGTTATCCACCATGAATGTTCTTGAACCTTATTATCTATAATGTGCTAATTTAAAATGACCTTTTTAGCTTAACCACAGCCTCTTCTCATTTGCTCCTGAAGTGTCCAGTATGAACAAATGGATTTCCCCATTCTTCAAATGTCTTTTTTTTTTTTTGTCCCTACTGTCACTACCTATACAGTAGAGAGACCAAATTCTTTTCTGTAAAACCATATACTGGTTGACACTAGAGCAATGAAAAATTTCTGAAAAATTAAATGTCATAGTTAAGTGTTTACAAAAATTGAAATTTCTGAAGCTGCAAACAAAAAGCAAATCTTACTTGAGAAAGACACATTCTCTTGAAGATTTATTTCAGCTGATGTTTTACATCTTACTTTTCTTTCACGCAGAACAAAAAACCCACAATAAAATAACACCCATCTCCCACCTCAATTTCCTCACTCCTCCAGAGCTGAGTGCTACTTTTTATATGTTTTCTACCATCTTCTGCCTTGTTAACTTCTCTTTTTTCATTTTCCTTGGAATTCTTGGGACAAGTTCCAAATGCAGCATTTTCTTTAACATTATTTTACTCCAAAAATTTTCTTCCCTTTGTTTTTCTGTTGTTAGATCATTCATTTGAATAGAATATTAAAATTTATTCCATCCCTCCACAGTGAGATTTTGGAACAGCAGCTACTTAAAAAATAAAACCAAAATACCAACAACAAAAGGCAACAGAAAAGTAACTGCAATAAGGGAACAAATCTATATGAGTATATCTGAAGCTTAAAAAGTTAAGATTGATTTGCTGTTTAGTCCAGCTACTAATTCCAATATGCACAGCTAATATTCACTTAGTAAATTTTTAGCTTTTTGTAGGCTCTATATAGAATTTTTTATATCTTCTCCAATATTTTTAATAGTTTCCAGTGACTATTCACAGGCTAAGTGAGAACATAATTTTGAGCCAAATAGTGTCTGTTCTTCTTTGTAACCTGTATGTTATTTGCTAACTATTTGAATGTCGTAGTCCCTTTGGTTGTACCTTCTGCTGTCCTGTTTTGTGTGCCCTGTCTATATTCTATTCTTGCAACCTTCAGAGAATGTTTTCTGGGCCACATCCAAGGCTGTATTTGCTCAGGTGAACTTCAGGAAATTTCAGGGTAAAATAATCCTTCATTCTAACAGTCCATAGAGAATTTAAATTGATCAGTCAAAATGAGATCAGTTATTATTATCTGGGGTTACAAGTAAACCAATATTTAGGGAGGAAAACTGTTTAAACAAATTAATACCTATGAAGTTAATACTTGGAAAGATCTATGAGCAAGAGGAAAAAGCATTATATCATCTTTCTCATCTTGTATATTACTTAATACAAAGTGTGCTTGTTTGACATCTCTGATTCCAGTTTGGATAATGCATATGTGCCAAGTTCTGATGATCAGTTATTTGTTTGTGCAGTTGGGCTTAAGATAAGCTTAGAGCTGCACATCAAAGCCAATATGGTGATTAGTTAGTATTAAAACCCCACTACTTAGCTAGAAGGAAATACCAAGTTCCTCACACCAATTTCAAATAAAGAAGTGTTCAAATTAAGAAAATTATATGCTATGCTTAGATCTGTCAGGGTCACAATCCTTGGCCTTCAGACTGTGAAAAATAAATTGTTAAGGTTGTAAGTTCTGATCTTAATAGAAGTTTATACTGAGTTAATACAAGGTTCTGATGTTGACGGCAGTAATTAACTGTTTGTTACAAAATGTTACTTGTTAAAGAAGTTTGTTATTGAGTCCCCATACCCTCGTGTATTGCCTCTGATGCTCCCCTCTTACTTACCATGCTGAATCACCCGAGATCACAGGAAGAGGAATGATGTCATCACGTATGCAAATAACAGACGCTCAAAGAACAGTGACAAAAGACCCCTAAAACAACGAGCCGTGACACTAATAAGAACCAAAAGTGACACCCCTGGGTCCGGAGGACAGAGGAGATGTGAGATACCACCAAATCAGAGTCAGAACTCCTCACCCTAATCACTGTAAGACAAGAACAGCATGGGAACTGTCGGTTTGGTAATAGCCAGCATCTTCTCGGGAACTCTCGTGAGGGTATAGAGACCCAGTCTCGCCAGACAACGAGTCTGCTTTTCCTCCTCCTCTACGCCTTCTTGAGAGCATCGGTGGTGTGCGCACCCCTTTGGGCCCCCTTCCCAGGCTGATCTCTTAATAAAGCTGAAATTGCTGGAAAACTGGTTTTCCTCGCTCCTTTCTCTCTGAAGACTACATCAGGGGATTTCAGTGTGCTGCTGCCTACCTCCTTGTGACAACTGCCTGCTGGTGGCTGTTTTTTCTAAGTCACAGACTTGTTCAGCCTCACAACTTGATGCACTGAACTTGCCACACAGGTTTCTGCATCCAGGTAGTATAATAAAAAGTACCTGTGACAATATGTGCTATGGACCAGATAGGATCCAATGGCGTCAGACTATCTGTTAGCCAAAACTAAAATGTTCTAAGCCACAGTTGCCCTTTGTGTTACACACAATGCTGTAAGTCAGTAGCAAGTTTCTTAAAAACTTCATCATAGTCTTCTGTGGCTTATCATTTGCTTATTATCAGGTGTCATCTTTCCCCTTAGTAATTACCTTATCCAGTGGCTAAGGCTACACATCACCATTAACTGATAGCAGCACTGTGTAATGGTTTCTACTGTGTATTTTTCAATAGCATACAATTTTTAAACAATTAATGGAGGAGGAAGAAAGAGCTGCTGCTACCACTGGATCCACTGTTGCAGCAACCATCACAACACCACTCTTTATATCCAATCTGTTAATTGCTGTGAGACTTGTGATTTGGCCACATGTGGGTATCTATGTCTAAAAGCTAACATCATAAATGAAGATAGTAGACATGCTTCAATAATTCTTTCTCTTTTATTAAATCAATTAGCATTTACTCTTTTTGAGAGTTAATAAATATATATTTTTTAAAGTTAGTAGTGAGAAAACTGATGTTTGCTACACACATATTTGCAATGCAGACTTTATACTTTTTGGTTTCACATTACTGTTGTAGTATCATGGTCTATCTGTTTGAAGCAGCATGGAGCATGTACCTATTTCAGAAAAAACTGATCCAAAAGTAGAAGGCCTATGTATTGTGGATATGAGCTCAAAGTGCACTCCAAAACTGGAATGTCAAAGGCCTCATAGCTTTTTGAAAACTAATATGAATACTACGTTAATTTTGTGTTGTTGAATAATGTTGTCAGTGTGCTATTTGTGTGAAGTCTCTAGAGTTAAAAAATTTTTAAGAGATGTTTATTTTTGAACAGACCTATTGAGTTGTCTCCTATTGTATGTTAAAGTAGCTGCAATCAAAGGTCACAGAGAGTTCAGCTTTACAAAGACACCCTTATTTTGTAGAAAATGATTTTTCAGACTCTCTAATGGGAACATTCTTAAAATGTCTCTAATAAAACTTTTTAAAGAATGTTTTATTTGATGACTTATCCAGAAAGAGGAAAAGTAATGTAATGACACAAGTTTGGACAATAATCAGACATGAAGGCATATGCTCTATTTTCAGTAAGTGTAGAGAGTTGCATGTGTTTTTATTGTTTTTGCCATAGGAACACAATTCTTGGAGTTTTGTATTTGTTTTTTTTTCTTCCTCAACCTATGTACTTGGGAAAACATTTACTGACTTGTTTTTCTGAGCAGAAGACACCAATTAAAAAAGCAGATCCAGCAACTGGGTCCAGTCAGATGGAATGTGCTCTTGCAGAGCTGAAGACCTTGGAATCCCTCTGTATCATAGCAGTAAAAGGATAATATAGTCAAAAGCCATAGCTTCAAGTAAATGCAGTGTTTGTGAAATATGCCGTTCTGATGGCACTGAAAAGAGTACTCCTTACTGTTTCCCAGGAAGATGGCTTTAGCTGCGGCAAATCAAATTTTGACGGGTGTCAAATTTATGTCCCTAAGATAACAAGTGATTTATTTTATTGATCAGCTTAGCAGCTGGTTTTATCTGCTGCAACAGCCAGTTCCCATCTAGCAAGTGAAGCTGACACTGAGATGAGCTCTATGAAGTTAGACACCTGTCATCCACTTACAATGAGCAGCATATTATATAAGGGTGCAATAGTGGAGGATAGCAGAAGCATGCAGAGACATGTCCAAGCCTAAACCTTAATTTTCCCTGCAGATGTTTTAAATGAATGAGTGTCACTGCTTGTAGACATGTATGTGCTTGGCATTAGACATCTTAAGACACTTTAAAAATAACAAAGTTCTGGAAAAGCCTGGGTCATCAGAGTGTTGCTTTGAAACTGGAAGACTGTTAAATAATATTTTAAAGGGATATTAGTGGGAAAATATTTGTTCTGAGGGAAAAAGTTCGAAAACAGAAGCATTGTAGACTTTCTAGACATACTTTTGCAACGTAAATTGTATTTCCGAAATTGTACATAAATTACAATTTCCGTAAATTGTATTTCTTGTTTACACCAAGAGCAATTTTTTGGAGACGAGGAGAAGCTGCTGTTTATCATTCCTGCTTTCCATTCGATGCATCCACCATGGCTAGGTCCAGTGGGGCAGACTGCGATGCCAAGTGCAATAGACAGTGCTAGGCCTGACACTCCCAGTCATGTTGTCCAGTCCGTTCTCAGTCCGTCGGACGGGGCAGATGGAGAATCGTTGTTTATTCAAACGCCCGGATGGCGGGGCAGCAGTTATTTATGCTGTTTCCAGAGCCCCCCTCCCCGGCTGTGATAGCGACTGGGCACGCCAGCCGCTCACGCCCGCGGCGCCTCTCAGGCCTGGCGAGTCTTCCGCCCGGCCCCGCTCCGGGCGCTTCCCCGCGGCCGGCGGTGTGGGAGCGGAGGACGTCAGTGTGAGGGGGCCGGTCCTGCGCACGGCAGGGCGCCCGCGTCCCGTCCTTCCCCGCCTCTCGCCGCGACTCCCTCCTTCCCTCCGGCTGGGGGCGGCCGGGTCGGCCCTCGCAGGGATCCCGTTCCTCCTCACTCGGTGCATGGTCGCGGCGGGAGCTGAGGAGGGTGAGCCCGGCGGGGCGCGGGCCGGAGGCGGCGGCGAGAGCGGAGTTCCAGCGCAGAGGAGCCGCCTCTGTCCGGCAGCGGTGAGGCAGCGGCACCGCTGAAGTTGTGCTTGATTGGGAGGACGGGAGGGAGGACGGGGACCGCTTCCATTCATTGCCCGAGCGGCGGCCGGGCTGCTGTTCCTCCCGGGCCAGGGTTGTAGTCTTAGGGACAGGACAGCAAAAGCCGAGGCGGGACGGGGCACGGCGCGGAGGTCGCGGCAGGGACGGGGCTGTAGCACCGGCGAGAGCCTCCCGGCGACCGCCGGTGCCGCGGCGGAGCGGGAGGGCAGCCGGGCGCCTTCTCTGCGGGGAGCGTGGCGGAGACCCAGAGCGCGACCCGGCGAGGTGCCCGCGGCCGCCAGACTGCCTCCTTCGTTGTCTGTCTCCTTCCCTGGCTGCCTCCTTTCCTGCTCCCCTCTCTCCCTCGCGGCGGTTCTGCTGAGCAGCCGCTCCCGGCGGGACGCGGCTCTCTCCGGCCCGCAGTCGGGGGTTCACAGCACCCCGGCGCGCTAGGCGCGCACATCCGGCACCGCCGGGCTGCGGCACGGCCGCGCTCGCTCCGCGCCACAGGGAGCGGGGCGGGGCCGGGGGCACCGACCGTCGCTGGGCCCCGGCCGGCTTCGTGTGGGACGGGCAGCGGGGGTAGCGGGACCTGGGCTGCTCCCGGCCGCGACACCTGCAGCCTCTCGCCGGGGACACGGAGGCTTCTTCACCCCGCCAGCTGCCTTGGAGAAAAAGGGTTCAAACCTCACCTGAGTGCCTTCACATCGCTGTGAGTTCTTCATACCCGTCGTGTTTCTGGGACCAGTTTTTGAGGGAGGGGTATGTATGTGAATGTGTATTTTGGTTTTTAAGGCCCTTCAGGTAAGGGCAGGGAGTAGGTGATCCAGGTTACCGGTGCACGTTTTTAGGTAGTGAAGGTGTCACTCCAAAGGCATTCAGTAACACACTGGTGAGATTGGATCCCATAATTCAGAAGCTGTGGGTGCGCTGCAGCAACATCAAGTAAAACAGCATGGGCTGGCAGTGCCATGTTCAGACAAGTGCACATGCTCCTAGTACCTGGTGGCAGAGCAGCAGCGTTGCACCATCATAGTAAGTTTACACCAAGCCAGAACTGAGCAGATGATACACTGCGAGTGTGTGCATCCTAATGAGACATGTATTAGGAGAAATAACTGAGTGCAATTACAGAGTTCCAGCTGACCTCATCCAGAAGAAAATATTATGTGTGTTAATAAAAAGATTTGGCCTTATTAGGGAGACATTTTTAGGCACCATTACAGTTCCCCTGTCTGCTTGGTCCCAATCCTGCAGTGGGTTCTGACTGCTCAAGCTCATACCTACAAGCATACCTGATGTTTTTATGGGTTTGCTTAGGTCGCAGAAACTTTATGGTCCTTCTAGTAATTCATAGAGACCTAAATTTATGCTGTGTACAAACAGTGGCTACTTGGGAAATGTCAGTGACATTCCATTTTATTTTTCTGAATGAAACATACTACAAAAATATAATCCAAATTAATCTCTGGGACTTCTTGGGTATTTTATCCATGTTCATGCATTGTTAGGTCAGGATATGGGCAGACTGTTAAGGGAGTTGTTAATGAGAAGGTTTCATCTTAGACACAGTTTCATGGGACCTTTGCTCAGTTTTTCATTCCATATGCTAGTTGCAACAACTCCAGCTTTAATCACATTGCTGCTTTCTTCTCAGGATTTCTCCCTCTGAGTCATGAAGTGGATTTAATCAGTATATAGGAAATTGCCCAGTTTATCTTTTTTTTTAGTTAAACATCTGTTTTTATTAAGAATTCTGGGAAGTGTTTGCATGATGATGTACCCACACATCAGGCAAGTAGTAGTAGTGTGTCATTTTCTTTTATGACTCTGATTCTCTGGGAATGGATGCAGCACTGCTATGTAAGAGTGTTACAGTTATTTGTGTTATTTATTTAATCAAAGCTTAGTTCCTCCACATCTTCTAAGACACTCTTGGTTGTGTTGAGCTGGTAAGTTAGGATCAGAAGTACTGCTGGCAAAGACTGAAAGGAGGCCAATAATTGCCATGATCCTTTTTCATGTTCTAGCTTGTACCTGTGAAGATTGCTTGTGGTGTTCTGTAATACAGTAGGACAATAACTTACTAACTGCTACGTGTTATTGCATCACCAGAAACTGACTGAGTTGCAGGTGACTGTATAGTTGGCAACCAGGCAAGAAACCTAGTGTTTTATTTTGCATATGGTATAGACATTGCTGTTTCAGTAATAATTACATGAAAAGGAGGATTCATTATTTCCCTGGGTGTTTGGGAGAACAGAATTATTCATCAAAATTTGTGTTTCCAGAAGATTCTACTCTGTTAGACATTGAGTACCCATTGGAGGGCTCCCCAGTAAAACAGAAGTGGTGATTGCAACAAGGGGACACGTTCAACACAGGATGGCAGCTCCTAGCTAATGTAAGATTTCTGGTTATCCACTACAGGCAAAAAAACCCAGTTTCTAGGACTTTGACCCTTGGCGTCTTAAACCCAGCTTGTTACAAGATGAAAAGGAAAGAGTCTCTCCACATAGGAATAGCCCCTGATGAAGCTGCTGTTTGCCTCAGAGCTGTTTGTTAAAGCTTGAAGTGGGAGGGTGAGGATGGCTGCTCCGCTGTCCCTAACTGTCCTTACCTCCTGTGCACACATATGTGTTCATGCCCAGACACAAGCTCACACAGCTTCTCTTGTTTTCTGACGCTTCACATCATCCAGCCTGTGGGGAGTAGAGCAGTGCTTAGCTTCTAACTGCTGGTTGCAAAAGGAGAAACTGCTTTATGTCCCCATTCCTTCCCTGTGAACAAGGCCTTTCTGTGTCTTCCTTTGTCCTGCTTTCCTCTGTGTTTTTTGGTGCCTCTCTTCCCTCTCAAGGGTTCCTGTTTCTCTGCTTTCTGCCTACAGGATAAATCATTTTGGGGTGTCAGCATTTTGAACTCATCTGGGAACAAGGGTAGAGGTGCCAAGCAGCTGGAAGGTGTAACTGATTCTCAGAGCCCTTTTTTGATGCAAAGACAATTGCTGATTGTAGTTCACAAGTCTGCTAAAATAATACCACTGACTTTTGCTTAGATTATTTCTCCCTTCTGGCTTTCCAGCTTTCTTGAAAATTGACAGATTCTCCTGAGTTGTGGTGCCTAATATCTGCCCTGGGGAAGTGGAACTAACAGGATGTATTCTTCCAAAATCACTGTCCTACATATGGATAAATTGGAATAAAGCTGAAAGTAGGGCATTTGTAAAGCCCAGATTAAAAAAATAGTATTGTTATCCTTTGCCTTTTAAAATTGCTCGGGAGATGTTGTCAGATACTGTGAAAGCTGTCTAAATAAGTACTATTTTACTGTCTTGTAAGTAAAGTGACATTTTCATGTTTTATTGCTGACGGAAGGTGATGCATTTTGGAAAAAAAATGCAGATCTTGGGTCTTCATTTCTTTTTAATTTGCCTTTGTTTCTCCTTGCAACTCTAGCAGGTGAGACATAAACCATGGGTAGGTATTTCAACATCAGTTAATCAGCGAGTAATCAATTTTCCTAGAAGTATTTTCCTTAAAGACATTTTTATGGAAGGTAATTCCAAAGAAAACTAAATTCACAGTGGAAAAGTAATTAAATTAAAAACTTGCTGCAATGGCAAACAGCTGACTGCAAAGGTACCAGACCTATGTGAGTGGATCGGGAATATATCTGAAATTCTGAACTGTGGCAATATATAAATCAGTTGTACAGTTACAGTATCCATGAGTATAAATAGATCACAGCAAAAGATATTTAGAGAGAGTTGTGCTGTTCATATAATCAATATATTCCAGTTTCTGATTCACTAAGGTAATTAAAAAAAAATTGAACAAATAAAAACCCCAAATAAACAAAACAAAAAAACAACAATAGAAAAGCATACTCTCTTGCTAAAGATTAATTTCTTCAGTTGTTGTTGTTGCCTTCTGATTCTCATAATCATACTGTCTTTTTTAGCTTGGAGTACTATGTTTAAGTTAGATATGGGCTCTTTAAAGGAGAATCCAGGATATTTAAGACATTGATGCATGAGAGGAATACTGCAGCAATTTGTTCCCTAAGATATTTCTTATGTATATTGGTTTAGATGTTGTTGGTTAGGGTTTCTTTAAGGGTTTATCTGGAGCCCGAGGTGAAAACACAGGAACTAAATGATAAACAATGAGAGAGAAATACTATAAAAAGAGCAAAAAATATCTTGGATAAAGCATAATTTTGTGTTGCAGCCAGTGAGAGTGCTATAATAAATGAACCCAGACACACAAGGAAGGCTTATTTTAGCTGATTTTTTTCACCTTTAACAGCTTCTAGTGCTGAAGAACAACCAAGGAAGCAATATTGCTGAAGCAGCTGTACAGTCATTGGTGTCGCTGCTCTATTTCAGATTTCTTTGTCTTAATACTGTCTGTCACCTTAAAAATAGTAAAGGTATTTTTGGACTGATGTGTTCTATGTGGTATCTTACTGTTGAATATGTCTTGGATTTTAATTACACACACAGTAGTAGCTTTAGAGTTGACTGAGTGATCTTCATGCTTGCTGACACCTGACATTGCATATGTTGTATGCCTTCTAGTATATAGCTTCTGAAATTCAGCAATAAGTATTAATGCTGTCATTCCATTCCAGATTACAAGCAGTAAGTTTTGCAGATAAAATAATACACTGTGCTTTAATAGTACAACTGATACGTACCTAAAGTTTGACCGTAGCTTGTCAGCCTTTTGATTCCTTTTGATCCTGACTAGGTTTTTCTGTAAGGGCGCTTTAAGAAAAAATCCTGTGAGTTTCCTGTTGATAGAAATAGTCAGTATGGTAATTGCAGCAATTATAACCAGAGCCTGGTCTGAACTGAATGTTGCATTATTTTATTAAAAGCCATAACAGTTTTTAAATCTGCCTCGTTTGAGCAGTGTGACTTCTCAGGGTGCTTGAGACTTTGGCTAGCTGTGACAGAATTTTCTTGGTTCAACTTTCAATGATAATCCCTTAAACCTGTTTGGAAAGAATCACCTGTGATGTGGGAAGATAAATTCAGTCTCTATTTATTTGATCTTCTGCTGAGATTGCAGATAAGGTGCCAGTTGGTGCCATCTGTGTTTATAGATTTTGCAATAATGATCACTGGGAGATTATCTGAAAGCCAAATCAGTTTACTTAGGTCAGTGAATTGTAGCTTGCAAGGCTTGTGTCTGGGATCATTGTAAACAGGTTTTTCAGACTTTTCATTGAACCTTCATTTGTCTAAACCTGACCTCATCACTGAAGTGTGTGATGGTGATAATATACCATATTATATGTTTTTGGTAGGTACATTTGTCTATAATGGTTATGTACTTTTGTCTCTTATTATGTGTGTATTACTTTGATACATCATCTGCAAATAGTAAGTGTGTGGAAGGAAGGCTGTGCCAAAAATACTTTCATAAAGCAGGATGGGGTTTTTATCTAATGTTTAATAAGTCATATATATATACAGAGTGTTGTAAATATATGTCATATATAAAAATAAATCTATAAATTATAATATAATAATATATAAATAAATAAAAATATATAAATATATAAGCAATATATGTGTATATATATATACTCACAGTGTTGTAAATACAGTTACTGTTCCTGGAGTTAAAGTTCCTGTAGATGAGAAGATGCTGCAGACAAGAGTACATATTCTGTCAGATTCTAGGAGATTACTGACGTTCTGGTTTCACCTGAGTTAGTTATTTTCCTTCATAATAGCTGATAAAATCCTATGTTTTGGGTTTAGTATGAGACTAATGTTGATACCACAGTGACGTTTTGGTTATTGCTGAGCTGTAGTCACACCAAGTCAAAGACTTCTCAGCTTCTCCTGTTCTGATAGCAAGTAGACTGGGGTGAACAAGAAGTTGGAAGGAGACACAGCCAGGATAGCTGATCACAATTGACCCCAGGGATGTTTCACACCAAGTAGCATTGTGCTCAGAAATAAAGGTGGGGGAAGAAGAAGAAGAAGAAGGGGATTGCAGTGATGGCATTAGTCTTCTCAAGTCGCTGTTAACTGTGATGGAGCCGTGCTCTACTGGCGGTGGATGAACAGTGGCCTGCCCATGTGAAGGACTGATTGGATTCCTTGTTTTGCTTTGCTTACGTGCATGGCTTTTGCTTTACCTATTAAAGTGTCACAAGTTTTCTCATTTCCCCGCTTCTAATTCTCTTCCCCATCCCCATGAGGGACAGTAAATGACAGTCATGACAATTAAAGCAATATTTGTACACAGTATCTTGACACAAAGATAGTGTAAAGAATGGCAGCATCTTTCTGCACAACTGTTTAGTATGGATGAATAATACATACTGAATTATGCTTGAAATATAAATATTGGAGAATATCTTGTGCAAATGCTGTAGTTCTCACAGCCTTCTTTGAAACTTTTTTTCAGAAAATAAGGCGGTAGGTATACATGGTCATCATGACAATTTTGAAAATTGTAACTGTATTTCAGAATAGCCATCTGATAAGCCCTGAGTGTCATTCTGCACAGGCAGGTCTGAGTAATTTAAAGTTTACAAGAAAATTTTAAATGTAAGTTCTAGTTTAAACATTGCGATGTATTCTTTTATTTTGCATGTAGGAAATAGTAGCATATAATTTAATTTTATATTCAGTCATGTTTGTGGGTATGTTTCTGTGCTCTTAGCAAATTGTTTTAAGTTCAACGTAAGTGGCGGGACAAATTTGGCATAATAGTAAAGGTTTCATGCATTCTTACATCTCTTCACTCTCTCTCTCTGTGCATTGATTTTTCACCAGCTAACTTTTCTTGGGTATGGTTTACCTTCAAGGATTTAACAAAGGTCTCATTTTTCTGTGTTTCAGGGCTTTTAAAGGTACTAATAGACATGGTACATGACAGCTGGCGTATAAGATATTCCATGGACTGCCCAGCTGATTGGGCTGCTGAAATGATAGATCATTTAGCAGAAGTATCCAGTTTGCAGAAATGTGGATGAGGTTTGTGTTGCATATACATGTTTATTCAGTCATTAGTCATGATCATGACTGCATAAAATCAGTGCAATTACCTTCAATCAGTCTTTACATCTAAGTGGTTCAGACCACATTCCATGACAGCCCTGGCAGCTTGAATTAGAGCTTGCTATTTATCGTAGCTGAATTTGAAGTACAGAAATATCCAGCCTTTCTTGAGCTTGGTTACTACCAAAATGGTACATATTAACATGAAAGAGTAAAAGTCCTGTCTGAAACAGAGCTTTAGGAATATTCTGATTTTTTTTGTGCTTGACCAGCCTGTATCAACAATTTACCTTATTTTTCTGTTGCTCATTACATGCATTGCACTGTAGATAAACAATCCTTAAGAGTGATTTGGGATTGTCTCACATACTCATATGCACTATACTCAGTGTAGTATGCCAGATTTAAAGAATATCTGGGCAAGGTCAGAGAATAGAAGTCCACATTTTCAGCAAAATGTCTCCAGCTGTTGGCTGGTGGTCTCTCATTCTTTCTGCAGGTTCCTTGGAGTTGGGCAAGGAAAGAGTCTCAATAAATAATTTATTTGTGAGGAGGTTGTAACTTACTTTTTTCTCAGGGCAACCAACCCTGTAGCTCCCTTTAACGCCCCCCCCCCCCTTTTATTTTGATGTTGTTAAATCATTGAGAGGAAGAGATTCCACCTGACATCCCAAGAAGGTCATACAAAGATAGGACTAGAAGAGATTTTATGGCCTCATCTACCCCACTCTTTTGCCTCAGATTAGGATCATCTGTATCTGTCATCTGTGACTTGGTCTGAGGAACTCAGTGGTGTCTGTTACATCATCATGACATGTGAAAATTTTCTTTGTGTGTTACCCAACTCATACCTTTCCTGTAGTAATTTAATACTACAGTTGCTTATCCTACGTCTGTCTAGATGCAGGAACTATCAAAGCAAGTAATTATTTTTCATATTGTGGTTTTTTTAGCTGTAATAATCTGCTTTTTTTTCACCTCACAGACACTGGGTTTTGTACACCAGTTATTTTCGTTGCTTTTCTTTGGGTTACCTTTCATTACTTCACATCTGCTTTGTTTGTCCATTTGAGA
>VXBU01016429.1:24830-45275 GCA_013400315.1 Bombycilla garrulus
TACAAAAGCCCAATTCTATTAATTTAACTAACTTATTTATTTATAGCAGTGAAGAGAAATTCCAATTCTTAAAACATGGTAAGTCTGTATAACAGAGACACCATGACCTGTTTGAGATACGCTTTCAGATGTTTTCAGGAGAACTGTAGTGGTTATGGTGGCAGAACACAGTTTTCATTTTGGGTTTTAAAAAAAACAAAAAGGAACTGGAGTGTGTTAAATAACACTATGAGCTTTTTATCTACATCTCTTTTTCTTCACGAGGGATTACTGTTTAATGTTTTCAGGAGCTGTATGGAGTTGTATGTATGGAGGCCCATAATGCAGTGTTGAGCTACTGCTGATGAGAGTTTGGGGTGTTTTTAAAGTTATCTCAGAAGGTGACTGACACGAGATGTAATCTTCCTTTCCTTTACAAAACTCTGCTTACTGACACTTTAGGAAAATGCGAGCATAATTTATAGCATATATATATGAACTGGGGCTGAAAATATTAATAACTAGGGATAGCTGTAGACAGCCTTTAGCTATATATTTGTGTTTCGAGTTTAGGTGAATCTATTGATCTAAAACTGAAAAAAATTACTTTACGGAAAAGTGTTGAAAGACAGATGACCCATTTGGCAGTTATGTTTTTGCAGTACCACAGAGATCTGACTTATGTGTAGAGGTATTATGAAGGGCAAAAGGAGGCGAATTGAAATTTATAGTTTCCACCTGTCAAAATTATAAATGGTATATATGGTTAGGATCACATAGATGAGAAGAAATTAGTTCTGCATGTGCAGAAATGGAAATTTTGGGCTGGAAATTTAATTAAAAACCCTAATCCAGCGTAGCTAATGGTAGTCACAGATAAAGCCATTTTCCAACAGTAACTGCTCCATGCCCATTTTAAATTTTCAAGAAATCAAATTTCTTGTAAATTATTTGAGAGCTTGCAGTTGCTAGAGGGCTTGTGGCTCCTGAAGTCTGGTCTTTAGCTGTTGTATACAGCTATACAGTAGATTCTTAATATTAAGAACTTTGCAGAGTATGTCTGCTTATCATGACACAAGTCAGAATGCTTCTCAGTGACACCTGTTAAATTTCAGATGTCTGTTCATTTCTAGGCTATACAGTATATCTGTATTAAATCTGAAATTACGAAAATAATAGTTTTTTACATCAATCATTTGCTGTTTAAATTACTAGGGGAGGATAATAATCCATATTCTCAGAACTTAGTCTCCTCCTATTTTGCCTCACAGGTGACTTCAGTCTTTGGATACTGAGGAGTCACCTGCAAATCTTCTTCAGGAGAAGTCAAAACTCTGCCCCTGGAGTTTGATTGTGCTGATCCCTGTGCTCAGGGCTGTTGAGCTTTTTCTATAAGAAGCAAATTGAACTGCACATTACAGTTTGAGCAGTAATATGAATGGCATAACTGTAAATGAGAGAGCAAAACCAACAAGATATTTATAATTAGTGTTGCTCAGTATTTGGAAGAGACACTGTAGTTCTTATCATAAATCTGTGACAAAACAGGCTCCAGTCCAGTAACTACAGCCATAAAAAAAAAATAAATCCATTGTAATCACCAAGGCCAGAGAAAGTGCATTCAGAAAATTTGGAAAAGCTGAGCAGTTAAGTTCTCTATTCTGTTAATGCTATTTACATCCCCATCCTCTCTACCTTTCCCACCAATTTTTTTTTTCTTCTGGAGACGTTTCAGAGACTAGAGTATGACATAAGTATTCTGTCTCTATTAGATTATTTACGTGTGGTGACTTAATATTGTACAATGGACTTAAGGGCTAGATCTGTGTTTTGTTATGGACTGCTGGGAGGAGAGGTTAGGAAGACAGCTGAATGTACAGATGTGTGAGTGGACTGTGCTGTCAGCCCTGAGCAGAGTGCCCTTGCTGCCTGAGAAGGTAAGAGTGGATTGATGGTAGCAGGCAGTGACCATTCCTAGTACATCAGGAATGGTCACTGGGTCCCATCGTCAGTAGTTTCAGTCCTGACCTTGCATCAGGTTGTGGTAGGCAACAATATTTTGCTCCTCAAACAGTGGGGTACTGTGCTGAAAACCACACTCTTCTTTCTCCAGAGTAACAGTGCTGGATGGACTGGATATAAATGCTGGAAAAAGAGGCAGGATTTGTGTATGACACTGGGCTGTCTTTGGTGGGATTGAGTTAATGGGCAGTAGAATGTTGACTTCTACAGGCTTGTGGAAAATTTATCTGATGAAAATTTCTAGATTGTTTTTTTATGTGAAGTGACAAGTTCAGTTGGTGGATAAAGATGTGTAATGGGCTCAGGTGAAGTACTTAACCTTTCAACAACCATTTTTGTTCACAAAGTTAACCAAAGCAAAATCAAAGCTTTGACATGGCTAACTAATAGGTGCTTAATGTAACTTTAAATATGGAGTTGTTCTTGTTTAGCTGGATGTGCAGATAAACTGCTGTCTCTTCACTGATCATTTTATTGGTGACAAATATCACATTACCCATCTGAGCCTCTGGAGAGTCACAGAACCAGAGCTTGCAAGCCCCTAAAGGACCCCTGAGGTCAGGCAGCTTGACTTTCAGGGCAATGGAGGCATTATATATTTCTGGATTAATTCTTGTCCAAGCTGCAACATAAAAAGAGTGTTTAAAAATTACCAGTGGTGGAAAAAGTCAATGCTTTCCATGTCAATAACATACAGCAGGTAGTGGAATGACAAATAATAGAGATGGTGATGTGGAGAGGTTGGAAATTCCGAAATCAAAGTAATCCCGATGAAAAATGTTAATAACTCCATGGGCATGTCATATGGAAGTATGGCAGCTCTAAAAAGAGGATCACAGCAGCTATTGAGCTCAACTGAAGTTGTCAGCATAGGATAAGAGGAAAGACTTGTCACAATTCAAGTGAATAAAAATGAGGTGCCCTCCCTAGGAGTAGAGTTTATATCATGTCTTTGGCACTGGTACAATTGCTACTGGAATAACCTGCTAATGTCTATGTATCAAAGATGATGACTGTTACCAGAGAAGAGCCATAAAAATGTGTAGTGGACTGAGATAGGGTGTCAGTAAGAAAGTTAAGATCAGTGCTAGAATTGATATTACAGTTCCTTTCCCCCCCCCCCTCCCCCATCTTTCTACCCCCGAAAAATAAAGTGAAGTTCAACACTGAATTATTTCAGGGAAGTCATATGGCTTGAGTTACATAGCTGTTCTGCTTTTCTAGTTTGATGACGTGTGAATCTGTTTAGTAGAATCACAGAATACTTTGAGTTGGAAGTTACTTTAAAGGTCTTTTAGTCCAACCCTCCCTACATTGGGCAGGGACATCTTCAGCTAGATCAGGTTGATCACAGATTCATCCAATCTGATACTAAATACTTTCAGGAGTGGGGAACCCATCACGTCTCTGGGCGACCTGCTCCAGGATTCCACCACCCTCATTGTAAAAACTTTCTATTCATCTAACCTGAATTTGCCCTTTTTTTAGTTTAAAGCCATTGCCCCTTGTCCTTTTACTACATGGCCTTGTGAAACACCCCGCTCTAGCTTTCTAGTAGGCCCCTTTAAATACTGGATGGTACTATAAAGTGGAGCACCCTGGAGCCTTCTCATCTCTTGGCTGAAAAACCCCAGTCTCTCATCTGTCCTCTCAGGAGAGGTGCTCCAGCCCTCTCACCATTTTTTGTGGCCTCCTCTGGACTCACTCCAGCAGGTCCATGTCCTTCCTGTGCTGGGACCCCAGAGCTGATGCAGCACTGGAGGTGGGGTCTCACCAGAGCACAGGGCCAGAATCCCCTCTGTGGCCCTGCTGTCCACACTGCTTTGCATGCAGCCTAATGGTTGGCGTTCTGGGTTGCCTGATCATGTCCAACTTTTCGTCCACTGACACTCCCAAATAGTTATGGGCAGGGCTGCTTTCTTTCTGTTTATCCCCAGCCTGTGTTGATACCAGGACTGTCCTAACTCAGGTGCAGGAGCCATTTCACTTGTTGTTCAGAAGATCAGTTATGCTGTGTGTGTTTGCATAGAGGCTAGAAACCAGTGGCTTTAATGTGCCTGATTTTGGGTAATCTATATCCCATGCAGTACTTGTGAACACTGTCCCTTGGGGGGTTGCATTCTGAAGTGCAAAAAGTCCTGATGAAAGGAAAGGAAAGGAAAGGAAAGGAAAGGAAAGGAAAGGAAAGGAAAGGAAAGGAAAGGAAAGGAAAGGAAAGGAAAGGAAAGGAAAGGAAAGGAAAGGAAAGGAAAGGAAAGGAAAGGAAAGGAAAGGAAAGGAAAGGAAAGGAAAGGAAAGGAAAGGAAAGGAAAGGAAAGGAAAGGAAAGGAAAGGAAAGGANTTAATGTGCCTGATTTTGGGTAATCTATATCCCATGCAGTACTTGTGAACACTGTCCCTTGGGGGGTTGCATTCTGAAGTGCAAAAAGTCCTGATGAAAGGAAAGGAAAGGAAAGGAAAGGAAAGGAAAGGAAAGGAAAGGAAAGGAAAGACTAAAGGAAAGACTAAAGAAAAAAGAAAAGAAAAAAGAAAACAAAAAAGAGAAGAAAAAAGAGAAGAAAAAAGAAAAGAAAAAAGAAAAGAAAAAAAGAGAATAAGAAATAAAAGGCGATAAGAAGAAAAGTTGTTGAAATTGGTTGAAACACAATATTGCTGCCATATCAGCCAAGATCACTGGTGCTTTCTACCAGGCTTTACTTTCTACCCTTGTTAGCTTGTAGGATAGTTCCTTCCTGCAGTGTGGTTACCTCCACATCAAAGTAGTTATTGCCACATTTAGCTGGCCAGATGGACCGTACCAGTGCTTACCTTGCCAGCAACCAGTGCCTAGAGTTTCTGCCCATTCACAAGTTTGAATGCTTTTTTGGAGACATCTCCTGTATGAAATAATATGTTCTTGAAATAATGCAATCTTGAAGATTCTCAGCATAAGTGAGAATGTTTGTAAATCCAAATAATTTCTCTAGATGTACTACTCTTCAAATAAATCCTGGCAGTTCAGGGACTGCATTATTTATACCTGCCATGTCCTACTTCCAGGCTGAAATAGCAACATATTCATCTGATTTCTTTAGAGAAAAAAAGATACCTTCCCACCCACAATATACAACTCCTTCATACAGAATGAAAGATAACTTTTTTGAGCTTTCATCATTGCCATTCCATTGTATGTTTATTATGGGTGCTAGTTTTAGCATGATTTCAGTAGGTGAGCACTTGCCGTGTCACCAGCGCTTGATTTGACTTTGGTCTTCTCTTTCTAGCATAACTTCAGCTGTTCCATAAAAAAAGATATTACACAATCCAAAAAAAGCAGTTAAAGTTTCTGTCGTTTTTCCCCTTCCTTGAAAAATTCCCCTTCCTTGAGATCACTTATAGTATAGAAAAATAAAAACAAACCTTGATATGCTAAGTGCTTTGAAGAAAATTCTGTGTACTTAGTTATGCTGTGAAATAGTGTTCCTAATTCACTGATTTAAACATAAACTTCTAGAAATGCATCTGGATACTTAGTTTAAAAAATAGATGCAATAATGCTTTATTAGCTGATGTAACCAAGTTCAAATGTTAAAAAAAAGAAAAACATGCCTTAGCAATGTAGACTCACCATTATTTTCCAAAAAATATAGTTTGAAAATAGAGTAAAAACACAAAAGGAAGTAAAAATGCTAGAAATATAAAGCAAGGTCTGGTTTTAGTTCATGTTGTGATTTTTCAGTCTGAGTGTGCAGTGGCTCTTACCTAATGAGGAAAGGAGTAAATAATCAGTTCTTTCTAGCAATTAAATGATCTGCCTGCAGAATGATAATTAAAATGAGTCATGCATGAAAGGAAACTGAATCTTTCCCTTGACTCATTTTTCTTCCATTAATTTACTTACAGAATTGCATGCTTTAAAATTCTGCCAGAAATTGATACACAAGTGTATTCAGTCATAAAAGTGCTGGGTGTAGCTTCAAAGCAACTCCATGTTTGAATCCCATGTAGTGTTGAAAAATTTGCCACCTGATTCACATTACCTGATCTTAGAGCCTGCAGTGTTAGTAGAGTTAATGGAAAGAACCAGACATCTCCAAGGGAATGATGACTCTTTCAGGATTAGGCCATGGACAGTGTTGCTGCTCATCTCCTGCCTACTTTTGGCATTGGTGCTACCACCTGACTGGTGTGTGCTGGGCATCTCTGCTATCTCAGGATCCTCTCCTGAGGATACATAGGTAAAAGAGCTGTGCCCCTCTAGTCCCACAGCGTATTTGTTTAAGAGGTGGCCCCAGAGACACCCTTTGCCTGTTAGCTGGGGTGCTTCCACTGAAAAGGGATGACCTGTGTTCCCATCTCTCTGCAGGCTGGGGAACCCACCTGTAGTGACCACCTCCAAGTGTCCTCACCACCAGCTCACATAATTGTCAGAAGGAGAGGATGTCCTAGGTTACAATGTAAAAATGTGCCAGAGGGTCTGTATTCTATCTCCATCTTCATTAACTGTTGAAACAAAGGAGGGGCAGTGTTTTTCTTTGCCTCCGCCCCTGGACGATCTCCTGTTAATGGGCCATTAACACCTTGCCCTATGAGTCATAGATAACTCCCTCCGGGAGCCCTTTGTGTTTAATGGGCCATTGTGAGGACCCACCCCATAACTCATACAATGACATCAGCCCATTGTGAGGATCCACCACATGACTCATAGAATTACATAATCCCATTGTGAGATGTTCCACCCAGGGGGAGGAGCCAAGCATTCCCACCTGGATATAATGTGGGAACTGGGACAGAACAAGTAGCCCTGACCCACTGGTTCCCAGAGGAAAAGAGCTACCAGACCTGTCTACAGGATCACTACTTCAGCAAGACCACCTCATCTGGACTGCTGCCACGACCCTAACTAGCAGGGTATCAGCTTGTATTCTGACTCTGTCAGTGGTTTTTGTTTTCTTTGTATTACTTGCATGTATTTTACTTTTTCCTATTAAATTGTATTTCTGACTTGGAGTCTCACTAGTTTTGCTTTCAAACCAGCACAGAGGAGTTGGAGGATTTTCCCATCTTACTGAAGCTGACCCACTTGAGAGTAAGAGAGCCAGGAGGACAGAGTAAATGCTTGAAAGAACTTGATTTTTTGAGACTTTCAGCTGTTGTCTGCAGTTAGGAGTTGGGAATTAGCATTTTTGATCCCTCTGCTTAGGAGCATGTCTGGTTTTAGGTAAAATCTTAAATATATGAAAAATACATGAAACTTCAGAGAGTCTGGGGAATGTGAGGCATGACAGCCTCATGTTTATTCATGTTTAGTCAGAACATTGTTTTCTTACCTGTACCTGGTGATGAAGGCTGGAGCTAGGTTTCTGAAAGAGAAAAAAATGCATGTTAAAAGTGCCCATGCTTTGGCACCAGTGAAAGAAAGTCTCCAGCCCAACAAAGAGCTGACTGCTGAGCTGTCAGTGCTGTGGGGCAGGCAGCCAGGCTAGCTGCTGTACTGTTGTCTCATTAGATGTGTATTTCAGAAACCAGCTTCCTCCCAGTTCTATAGGATGAGCAATGTGAGGTTAACTTTGGACACTGAATTATCAGCTGTGTTAGAAATTTCACTCACAGTATCACCAGAAGAAAGGAATTAAGTGGTGTTTTCTAGAATATTTTGGAAGTATGTCATGTAATGCATCCCTTGTTTATTACTGTGATGCATTCTTCATATTCAAGGCTTGATTATCTCCAGGGAGCTGAAAACCAATGGCTCCAGTAAAAAGCAATGGAAGATGTTCTGCTTGCTATACATGACTGCTTTTTATTATAGATCAAAGGGAGAAAAACTTCGGGTTTTTTTAACATGCTAGGATTAAAGGTAAAATTCAGCTATTCTCTAGCGTATCTTTTGCTTTGGTTGCTTGCTTGAAAATCTTTACTTGGAGCTGTGTTAATTTATGTTAGTTTTTCCAAAGAGAATTTTAGAACTGTATTTTTTTAACTTTTGCTTTCTAGAACTGGTATTCCTCTTTTGAAGAAATATAAGAAAAGCCTCTGCTTTTTGCTTGTTGGTAAAATGAGATTTGTCCAGCAGCAGAGTTCACATGTTCAAACAGGTGATTTTTTGCAGAATTTTTTTTTTTTTTGTTATGTATGATTGTAAAGCCTTTAATTGAGAAAATTAGTTTAAATTAGATTCTTGGATCATAAAGAATCAGAAATAGAATTCAGACTGCCAGGTTCCTAGTTATAATTAATGTAAGTCTTCAAAAAAGTTACTTTTGTGTGGAGTTGTTGTTGTCTATAGCTATTGTATGTATTTTCAAACCAAAGGAAATGAGCTGCAAATAGGGTTTTTTAAAGTAACTGGCTTATACTTCCCGAGCATGTAAATGTTAAGCTTTAAACACATGGAATCAAGGGGTAATTTCTCTTAAGTGATTTCTCAAACTGGTTAAATATTTTGCCAATTAAGAAGCAGCAGATTTTATCTGACCTACTAGAGTGGGATGGGATTGTTAAAGCTTAATCATTTATAAGCTACATTTGAAGTAAAGGGCTAATGTTTATAGACTGAATTCTTGGGTTAAACAGAATTTTTTCTGAAATACAGTGGGATCTAATTTTATTTCATGTTGTTGACAGAGAAGTGTTGTAGGGTATTTGGTTTCTTGTTTGTTTTTTTCCTTTGCAAAACATTGAAAATACTCTCAGTTACAATGCAGGTTACTAAACATTTGTGGAGTTTTGCTTAGTAGATATATAGGTGACAGACGCACAAGTACATATGTCTTGGAAGTACATTAATTTGAATTAAAGCCAGCTCATTTATGCATGGGTTTAAAATTTGGACTAACTTTGAGACTACTTAATTTTTTTCCATTAGTTATTGAAAACTGGATACTGTATGTAATAGGGTAGGGACATAGGATGCTGGCCACATGAAGACTAATGAAAAGTATAGGCCTGTCAGGTTTTATGTGCAACACCTCTAACAGGAGTTGGACACAGAGAGGAAAGCTGGAAACAAGAGTCAGGTTAATATTTTTTAATTCTAAGTCTCTGTTTAAAAATACATGTGAGATCTAGGAGATCTCAGATGCTTTCCTGTGGAAGTGAAATAAGAAGTTTTGTGTTTTGTTGTGACAGTAAGTATCCTTAAAAAGGGAGGTCAGTATATTATTAGCAGTTATACTTTAAAGTTATTTAAAGTATAGTATAGTTATGTCAATTAAGTGAAGATAGGTGTCAGGCACTGGATATATTATTCTGTGGAAGAGCCGTATTTTCTTACTGAACTTCAAAATGTGCATTTGTCTGTGAAGTTGGGTAATTATACACACATTTATAAAGTACATGCATTTGTGCATTCCTATACAAAATACTGTGACTATGTGTGTCTTAAAATACTTAGAACTCACAATGCTAGCATGCCCTCTTACTTAATTAACAGATGTTTTATTTTAATGAAATGTGTGCTACAAACTTAACCATGTTTTTGTTACTCAATAAGAAAATGGTTTTGTTTATGTTAAACGATTGTGCCCTTCAGTTAGTTAAAATAAACCAGCAAGCTAATAACATTATTAGGTAGGTCTCTCCTAAATCTGAGTTTCTGTTTATCTTCTGCCATGATTGCAGAAAGCTTTAACATGAGCGATTACCAAGGCTGAGCGCTTGTGCAGTACTGCGGTCCTAATAGAAAGCAGAGATGTCTGGAGTAATCAGAAAAAAATAATTTGTGGGTCTAACTCCAGTCAAATGATATTAAAAAAATATTAAAGATGAGGCAAATTATAGGTGTTCCAAAGTCCCACAAACATGCAACACTTCTAGTGGTATTCAAGGAGGGCAGTATTGGGGGTGATCCAGTGTTTTGATTCCCCAGAATTGAGGGAGGGCATAGCCTCGCTCTGATCCTGACCAGCCTTGCTACCCCTCCCTTCAGACTAACTCAAGACAAAAAGAACCCAGGCTTAGGGTGGTCTGTCATGCTGATGTAAAGGAGGGAAGGAGATGGTACTGACTGGCCAGGTATAGGGGCAGAGTGGCAGAGTGAAGAGAGGGAAGGAGGGGGAACCCCCCTCTTGTGTTGCTTTTTACTGGCAAAAAACTTCACACTAGTTGAGCTGTTCCTGACGCTGCAGCCATGGGGTTACAGGCAGGTCTCCTTCTTCTACAAGATGCTATCATTTTGTGTGCAAAAGGGGGAAATTGTTGTTTGGATCAAAGGACGTCAGTGGATACAGCATAGGATATATGAGAGTTTTAGAAACACCTCTCAGGCTTGGCTGACTCTGAGGGTATGACATGACCGATACCATGAAACTGGTGTTGTTCTGCTTCAGATCAAAGTTTTGCAATCTTCTCTCCATCTTATTTCTAATTCCAGATAATGGGGGACAAGCACAGCAGGACACTGTCTGTGTGACACATCTAAATAAACTCTTATTGCAGAGATTCCTGTTGAAAGCATTCCTCCTTTTCCCTCCCCAGTGGTTGTGTTTCACAGATGGAAGGAAGCCATTTTGTTTTCACAACCTCTGTTATTGCTGTTTGATTCTCCCCTGGGTACTTCTTTTTCCAGGATTACAGTAGCAGTAATGTTAGTTTTGGAAAGAGGAAAATAAACTGTTCTGGTCTGTTCCTGGAAATCGAAGTAGTGCTTTATGCAAAGAGAGACGTGGTGCGTGGCCCTTGTATGTATACTCTGGATTGAGGAGTGACTGACAGACGTGGCAGTGGCTGTGCTAAGATGAATGTTTCCAGGTACAAGGCAGTGCCCTAGAAGAACATAAATGGAAGGTAGTTGTCAGCAGTTAGGAGTTAAGTGATATCACAGAAACAAAGCCTGTTCATCCTGAGATCTATCAAAATACTTGCTGTCCTGCAAGACTCTTTGAGGTTGAGTTACTTGCCGTACTCTAGATGTCTTCCTTCTGGGTCCTTATCTCCTGTTGGGATCATGCACTTCTGAATCTGTAGGCAGTAAAGAGCAATTTATTTTTGAAGGGATCTTTTGAGGCAAAGGGTGTTTAAGGGTGTGCTTCACTTACACACTGCTCACTGAGTTGTCACACTGCTTCTGCCTGCAGGAATAGCAGGAATGTGCCAGTGGGTTCATCTGTGCTTGCTGTGAAAACTGCAGTTATGCCTGACCTGCAGAGTAATCCCCCTGTGAGTTGTGAAAAACTTCATTGAGTTGTGGAAAACTTTATAACTAAAAGCGTAAGAACCGCAAAGAGAAGTTGTAAAGTAGGTATGTATTTATTCAGCGCTGGATGCATGGGGGATGTTTCCTCCAAAAACATGCGTGCGTTCAGCAGGTTGCATTCCTGATTTATTCTCTACAGACTAGGATTACACAATACACCTAATACATATTCATTTCCTAACCCCGCCTCTCTTTGCCTCATATTAAAATGAGCTCCACGCCTCTCTGCGGTTGGGCATTGACTTCTGGGGGTCTTCTGGTGGTCTTTGGTGGTCTTAGGGGATGAAGTAAAGGGTCTTCCTCAGGGATGAACTTTTCATGTTGTTCTTTCGCGCATGCTCTGTAGGTCTTTTGGCTCAATTCCAGACACGATACTCGTTTTTCACTGGTTCTGGGGTCTGGAGAATTCTCTTATTGTAACAGAATCTGTAAGGCCTTTTGTTTCTTTATCCTGTTTTTGGCATTCAGCTTCCTTCTTATGTTATAGCATCCTGTTATTTGCAAGGACTGTGAATTGTTTAGGCATTCCAGGTGGTCGTGTTAGCCCTCCTCTTTACTTTTGCTCTTAAATTCTAATCTTAATTTCTAATTTTTTAATTCCCATATCTCACCTGTTTCAGGGAAATCAGTTTCCCATTTATTTGTGAACTGTCCATGCACTTCTTGTGTTTGCATGAAGGAAGGTGGACCAGTGCTTGTGTGACAGTGCTGGCAGGCAGAGCAGGTCTTGCAGCTGGGAAAAATACATAGCAGAGTCTTGCCAATGAGTTTGTGATCAGTCTCTTTATATCTGGAAACTACTAGTAATGATCCCATTCTGCCAGCCAGTATGTGAGGACACAGTGGGAACTGTTGGGGTTGTTTTGCTTTTATTTTTTGTGTTTTAAGGCTGCATTTTTTAAAAATTGCCGTGATCATCCATAATGGAATAAAAGATAGGACTGGGAGAGTGGCCCTGACACTGTTTTTATACTTTTCTGTCTGGAGAACTGCTTGCTCTTGGGTTTGTTTAACGAAACTCAGAGGCTTTGCAAACGCACCTTGGCAGAAGGAGTTTCCTGTTGAATAGCATGCTTCCATCTGCATTTGTGTGGATTTAAAAAGTGTGTTTTGATGATGTGGTACATTGCTGAGCTAGGCTCCAGAAAGATGTCAGCAAGTGTTGTAATGGTGTATGTAAAGTCCAGCGGTTAAATACAATGTTAAACACATGAAGCATAACATTAATTGCTTCTTATGAGAGTACAGGGCAAAAGTATGATGGTATTATATTGATGATATTAACACATGCAGAAGTATTCTCTGCAAGGATCCCAGCATTAAATGGTTCCTTAAGATAAAAAATTTATTTCCGCCCTGCAATATATAAATTGCAACTTAATTTCTCCCAACCCTATATTAAAATGTCTTGCTGTATCATGAAGTTTAATGAATCTCCAGTGTGAAATTTTGTTTGAATTTAAGAACTTTCCTAGGAAAAAGAGTAGTTTCTTTTTCTTGAAACCATTTCCTATAACTTATGGCCATTCACTCTCTTGTATAATTTGAAAACTGTTCCTCCTTCATTGTATTTCCTCAGTAATTTTCAGCCCTGAACAGTTGTACAGCTCAAGTAAGGATCTAGTTGTCTGTCAAGTGATAGTTAAGTATTGTGTGCTTTTACTTTTCAGCCTTGGTCCCTATTTACTGCAGATGTTACTGGTATATCTAAAATACCTGAGGGAGCACAGTAGAGTGAGAAAAGCAGAGGGGAGATGTATTTACATCATTTACAGTGTTCTGTATGCCCAGGCTGGAACATTCTGCTTTGCTCTTTGCTCTGCTTCCCGGAGAAGCATACTCTTCCTGACTCTGGTCTGCTTCCTGGAGGCACATGTCCCATTCTAATGAATCTGTGGACCTGAAGTAAGGAAAAAAAGCAAAGCTCTAATGTTTGCCAGAAACTTTATTTTCTTTACAGACTAACTTTGCATCAACTAAGTCAGTTTAATTAATCTTGCTAAGAAATGGAAACTGACATTTTTGAGTTTGAATATGTTAGAACATAGCCTGTTTTGCAGAATGAGAAATTAATTGATGCATACTTAAAGTAATCTTCTATTTAGGAAACCACCTCTTAGTGGAAAATACAGAAGTTATGTGCTATAACCCAGCTTCACAAAAAGTAGTAATGTACAAGGAAAAAAACTAACCATATTAACAGATTTGGATACAAGTGAAAAGCAGGTATTTCACATTTAATTTTCCTTTGTGGCAGGTTTAACTGTTGTTCTGTTTCTTAATGGTGAGGAATTCAATTTGATGTTACCTTTTGACTTTTCCAGCTTCGCTATTACTCTTGCTTAGTTTGTGCTGTTCATTGCCTCAGGCTATTCCAAGTTTCAGTATAGGTAAGAGAGCAAACAACCTCTGCCATGCAATAATTAAATTAAAACAAAGTCCATCTAAAAGAATTTTCCTTTTTTTTTTCTTTTCCCTGCTGTGGCATACATAATCTGTCTTGATATTTGAGAGATCTTTATTCAAGTTTTAAGTACTGTTTCTACCCAACAAACTTTAAAGAAATAAGAGTTGATGCAGGCTTAATTGCCTTTGCCAATTGGGTGGGACTAAAGAGCATCTTTGAGGAAAGTAGCAAGAGAAGGAGTTTGTGTTATAGTTTCAAAAATCGTATTGATTTTGCTAATGAGAACTTTACATCCAGTGCCTGTAAAATTTCCAGAAATATTTGAGAGACACAGCTAAATTTTTGATGTGAAACCTTGGAATTCGTATGTTGTAAAAAGCATACTTTCTTACAAGCATATGCTTCTAGCTTTAACTTTTGAGTATTTTATTCTTGCTCCTTCCCAAGCTGCTTTGTTTTTCTTTCCTTTCCTGGACTGTTACCTCTTTCTGTCTGTGAGGCCCTTAAAAAAAAAATGCAGATGGTACTGTTTTTGAACAAAAACTGGTGAGCCAGTATGGTGTAACATGTCAGCCTTCATCTTGTCAAGTTACATAAATTTTGAGGATGTTTTGCGTAATTTTGGGTTTGCTTAATTTTAAATCCCAGCATGGACTTCTGAAGGTATGCCAAAGTGTGTATTTTCAGTGTGCCCTTATTTACTAGAAGTCAAGCATTTTAGAAGCTCATTCTCAATGAAAGAAACTTCACAGTAGGATGCAGGCACTGTCCTGTTGTTTAAAAGGACTCATTTGTTTACTTCTGGAAAATGTGAGAATTGTGAAGGAGCCAGTGTTGCAAATCTGCTGTAAACAAAACCCAATAAGACTCATCAGGAAAAACCTCCACCATATAGTACTGGAATAAAAGTTTAACAGATGGGCCTACTGAGATTATTTTTAGACATGTAAATTGGTTGAATAAGTAACACTTTTTCTTACTTTAACTGCAACCAATGCTTTGTCAATTTTTCTGCATAGCCACTCAAATAATAAATTAGAGTGTTTTACAAAGAGTTCTCTTTTTTGTCTATAATTTTTGTTTTCAAGATCTACAGATATGAAATGAATTATTTTTAAAATCAAAGTGGATCTTTCTTCGAACACTCAAGAATCAGTGCAGTACTCTGTTAAACAGATTAATGGAGAAGATAATTGAAGGCTGTGACGCAAAGCTCTAGAAGATCATTATACAATACAAGCACAGTCTTTGTCAAGCTTTATGGATAACCTACTTTTAAAATAAGCCTCAAGAGCAGAAAAATTGCAGATTACAGAATATGCTTCTGTGTCTTAGGTTTTGTTGCTTCTAAAGTGTGATTTTCCCAAAGCTCTCTAGAGGTTACAAGTAGTAAACTGACTGTTTCTTGATTGCTATGAAAAAAAAATGAGGAATTTGAAAATACAGAAACAAGAAAGCAGCAATTGATCTTGGCGTTATATGGGAACATCTGTCTAGAGTTTCAAAGGCAGCTAGCTATCAACTATGGCAGATTTTCTGTCTGGCTGTGTAAGGATTGTGTGAGCTTGTTGTGTCTATATTGAAGCTGTTATTGTTCTCCTGCTGTGAAGTGACAGATGGATGTGTCTATCCTGTGAGATCTGCAATTTTGGCTGTCTCTTAGTTTCTGAATCCATGCAAAATAGAGCTTGCTATAATCTTTCAAGAGGGAAGAAAAACAAAAATAGAAAAAAAATCCAAATGAAACATATGGTGCCAGGCTGTATTGTGAAATAATGAAAAGTTAATTCCTTTCTTTTTGAAGTCAGATAAATTGTTTTTCAGAATGGGAGCTATGAGCTTTTGGGGTTTTTTGGTAGGGATGTAATATATCTGATGCATATGTATGTATATATTTTTCTTTGTCTCAGATGAAACAAGTTATGGTGCTTTTCTAGTGCAGTCACTTAAACAACCAGTACAAACACATGGAATCTGAAAAGAGTAGTGATGAAGGAGGCTAAATTGGTAGGGATGTGTGGAGGGCATGGTGCCCAATTCAGAAATACATGTTTTATTTTCTAATGACATGAGTTAACATGCCATTAGAAACATGTAAATTAGTTTTCCAATTCCATGAGTATATTTTAATATGTAGCATAAAATGTATGTTAATTAGGTAATAAATATGTTTTATGGTTCTGAAAATGGTTGGTCTGACAAAATCTTATTAAAAATATTCATCTCTATTCAGTTTAGGTAAATGTGTTTTTGTTTTGAAATAAATGATCCTAGAATTAAAAAAAAAAAAAAAGTAGATGAAATTGCCACTGGTTTTGAGACATCTGTTGGGAAAATACAACTGAATTAATTTGGGTCACTGTTACAATATAAAATTAGATGCTGATGCTTGCTCCTCAGTTTCCATTGTTTAATGCAAACACTAGCATTTTTGCTTCTGTGATGTTTGCTCCACAAGTTTGTGAATTGTTCAGGTCTTCTAAGGCAATCTGATAGCCAAGTATGCACCACTGTAATTGTTTAAACTGGGAGCTATAAACCATCCTTTTAGGCTGAGGGATCTGTATAAATGAAGGGCTTATTTAAGTCTTGTGCAAAGAAATACATAATGAAGAACTATATATTATAGAAGGGGAAGACATGGAATGTGCTGCGGATTGACATTGTTTTTCTTTTCCAGAATGTTTTGTTGTCATGTGAATAGAAAGTGCATCTTTTTAAAGCAGTAGAAAGACAGCAATTTAGTTAGAGACTTGGTTTGCCTTTCCTCATGCTATATTCAGGCTGATAGGTTAGAGCTCACCTCCCTGTTAGAGCTCTTTACGGAATAGTTGAGGGAACTGGATGGGCCAGGATCAGGAAATGTGACATGTATCTCTTCCATGGACACACTGCAGTCTGTCAGTGCAAGTGTGTTGCTCCTGAGCAAAAGTTCACTCAGAGTCAGCCAGTCAGTACCTCTTCAGAAAGACTGTGTAATCCAGTTTCTTCAACTGCCATATTCTGTGAAAAGTGATTTCTTTCTGCCAATACATAACTTTAAAAAGTCAAAACCAATTAGTTAAATTCACTGCAGTGTAATTGAAGTTACAGCATACATACTATAATGTTGATCCTATTCAGTGGAATTTTGATCCACATCCCAATGGAAAGATTTCTGCTTACCTAAATTTATGTTTGCCTGTCTGAATCCTTGAGAATCCTGGTCAGCTGTGTTTCTGGATGACTCATGTTAAGACATAGTTGATTTTTCAAGTCCTTGTTGAGTGGTAAGGTGTAAATAGCTACCACTAACAAAAAAAAATTAAATAAAAATCGTAATTTAATTAATGGAACATGGACACTGTCAGAGATAAGGATTAAGAAATCAGCTGATCCAGTCCTCCTTCATCCATGTATGCTATTGTGTTTTTCTCTAGCATGTTAGTATTCATTTCAGTTCTTCTAAATGTGTTCTGGATAAGTCTTAACTGTTCAAGTGGTATGCTGTCTGATGAGGTACATCGCTGTATTGGCAACACACAGAAGATGTGAGGCCTTGTACTTTCTCAGGTCCCTTGCATGCATTGAATACAGCAAACTGAAATTGTGCAGAAACTCTGCACAAGTATTGTCATAGGCCTAAAGCTTATCAAGTGAAAAGAATAAAATAGATATTTTACTGGTGAATGGGATACTGGTAAAAGGAGGGACTATACTATTATACTTTCTGGGCTACAAGGAGGTTTGAAGCTACAGTATGTGACTTAGCTTAGCATCTGTAGTGTCAGTAAACAGTGCTGGAGAATGGAGCCATAAATGCTAGAAATTATATTTGTTAACTGGGGATCTATTTTTTTATTGATGTCTCTTGCTCTTGGTTTTATTTTTCCTTTAAATCTTCCTTCTCTTTAATTTTTCTTCTGTTAAAGAAAAGAGAGGAAGAGAGAGCGAGTGCATTTTTGATATACCTAGGTTAGTGTGACCTTTTATAATTGAATTATTTAAATAAGTGCATGTACAATAGGGCGGTTTCTGGCAGTGCCAGTAGGTCACTTTAACTGATTGGCGTGTAACAACATATATTAGTGGAGTCATATTTTTGTGTGCTGAGCACAGTGTAGCCTACCTGCCAGGTAACTTGACATTTCAATTTACTTCAGGGCAGGTACAGAAAGAAGGATTGGCTTCATGTGCTTCCTGCTGCATTCCCTGTGTCTTGACAGGCTGCACTCATATTTTGGGAAAACTTGTCAGGGAAGTGATAGTGCTGACTGCAATTGAGAGCCAACAGGGGACTTCCATTAGCACAATACCCTCCTACTATGGCAGTATGGAGTACCTTGGACCAGAACAGTGGAGACACCAGCTTCCTGCACTTCCCCAGCAGTCTAGCTGAAGACAATACCTGAATAGATCTCCACTTGCCAAATCTGGCCAAAGGGGTTTAGTGAGTTTTTCACAGGGGTTTTGTTAAACTTCCATTGAACAGCCCTGTTTTATTGACCCTGAACAGGCTTTTGAAGCTAAGCAATAAGGTTAGTGGCTTAGGCAACTTTTTTACTATCTTAATTGAAAGAAAAAAAAAAACCTAAACAACCAGCCACAAACATTTACCGTCTGAGGCACTATCAGTGCTTCAGACTAGTGGTTTGTGGTTGGAGTTTGTTTGTATGTTTGTTTGTGGTTTTTAATTTTTTTTTTTTTTTTTTTTTAATCTGGATTGTGGTTTCACACAGCCTGACACCGCCTGAGAAACCTGCAGCTCTTCCCAGGCCCAGCCTGGGAAGTTGCAGAGGGCTCAGGAGAAGAAATCAGCTCTCATGCTATTCTTGGAGAGCAGAATGTCAGGAATGAAAAAACAAAGATAGGCACCTGTGGTTCCTGTTCAGCTCTATGTGAGCTACATGATGTTTCACTTTCAGAGGATTGTTTTCTTTTCTTTACCAATTAGTCCCTTGTTTGTCTTTAATTGACCAATATGATGGTACCTAGCGATGTGTTCTATAAAAAGAGCACAGCTCTTGCTTTCTGGAGAATATATAGGAATATAGTAGTAGAAGTAGTAGATGATATAATATAATAAACTCCCTTCCTTGATGCACAAGCCTGAATTATTGGAGTCTTAATTGTGTTGCATGGAATCTGGGAGTGACACTAGATGATCACAAATCACTCTTACTGAGTGACTGAGAAGTCCACTTCTCATCATTTTTCTGTCTATTCTATTTAAGGTCTTGTGTGATCAAATTATGTTTTTCTTTCACTGATGTTAATGGCTTGCCATGCTCAGGTAAGAACTGGAAGATTGCTAAACTGAAAGCTCAGCATTATAATTTATCTCTTTGTCAGGTACTAGTCCAAATATTCACAGAATCTTTGAAAAAATAGGAGAGTCTTCAGAAGTCTGGGTAAGGGCAAATGTGAACCTGCACTATTTCCTTTTTTCTTAAAAATATATAAATACACATATATATAGTAAAGGGGGTGGGGAATATGAAGGTAATTGTAAGCCAGTCAATAAAACTTGAAAGAAGAAAGGAGTTACAAGTTGGTCAATGAAACCTTAATCCCCGCACATTTTTAAACAAGTTATTAAACAGTTGTTTTATAAGCTCCTCTAGAATAATAAGTCTGATACATAACTGGTATTGATTTATCAAGAGCCAACTGTGTCAGGCAATTTTAATTTCCTTCCTTGGTAGTATAGCTAACCTAGCAGATAGATGATGAGTGGTAGATAGATGAAGTATCTTGACTTCATTATTTTTTCATGCAATGACTGTGTGTGATACTCTTTACTGCTCCACACATCACTGATACAAAAAGGTGGGAGCTCCACATGAAATCATTGTAAAGTGAACATGCAAGGGGTTGAGAAAAGATCTCCAAGTGTCATTAATGGTTTACTGGCTATAGAGAAGGCATTTCAAATGGGTCCAGTATATTTTCTTGTTTTGTTTTGTACTTCTATAGGGTATTTGACTAGTAGAACACAGAGAACATGGTAAGTGGTTATCAAGCAGACCCTGTGAATTGACTTGTTGCATGTAAGGAGTATACATGTAAGTAACAAAAGCAAGCCTATTATCAAATGGCCCAGATTCACTATACAGAGTCCTGTGCTTCAACTGGAAAATTTAGATGGATCACACATGGGAAAAAGGATGGCTGAAAAGCAGTTGCTTTGACAATTTGGAGAAACAGTGCCAACTCAATGAGTTGAAATTCCAAAAGGTGATCACAACTTGCTATGTTTTGCATACTTGCTGGAAGAGGAATAAAAATGTAAGGTAGTCAAACCAGTGAAAACCTGGAGTTTATAGTTAAAGGACAAATATACCTGTTTATATATCTGAGATACGTAAATAAGGAATGCTGCATGTAAGGGGACATAGCTGTTATTTTCTGTTTAGCACTGATGAGGTCTTAGGTAGAGTACTGCATACACCAACTATAATAAACTGCTTTAACACTATGACCTGCAAGAAGATTTTGAAGGGAGCAACTGTTTAGTCTCACAGGAAAAAAATGACAGCTGTGGAAGACCTCTCAAAAAAAAGGGAAAATCTTTATAGGATATATTGCCTTCCATTATTAGAAGGGCAGAAAAAAAATTGCAGTGCAATTTTGGATGGATAATAGAAAAGAAATAACTGGCTTAGATATGCCATTTTCTGTGTGTCACGATCCGCTTTAACATCAAGGCAGAAATCGTGATGGTTCAAGGGATCTCGAGGTGCAAAATAAGAGGCAAACAGGAAGGGACTATAATTTCAACAAAACAACGAAGCACTTTATTAAGTGCTGATCAAGTCAATTATGCAATAGAGGGGAGAGAGAGAAAGAGAGCAAAGTAGGGAGAGAAAGAGAGAGAGAAGGT
>VXBU01016430.1:4147-14467 GCA_013400315.1 Bombycilla garrulus
TTTTTTTTAAATAGGACAGAAGTGGTTCATAATTGAAAAAAAAACTGTCACACAATATTTTTTTAGAGGCATGGCAAAATATTAATCACTTTTTATTTTGAGGATTATCCACTAAGGCTAAACATGGTGATTGTTCAGAATTTTAGCTGTCACTTCATTTTTTACCAACAAGGAGAAAATACTGTTCTTTCTTCTCCTAGAACATTGAAAATGAAGATAATTGCAATGACACGATACCTATTAAAATCAAAACAGAAAGAACAGATAGTGGAAAAATTAATTGAGTATAAACATATAAAGTTTTGGAAACAGTGATAATTCCTAACACTTAGATTTTTGGGCATAGTTATGAAATGTATTGCTATTTATCAAGTTTTTAAAGTATGAGTATTTTTTTCATACAGAAAAATCTAGGGTGGTGATCTTTTGGTTTGATTTTTTTTTCTTTTCCTTTCTCTTTTTTAACCTGTGCCTTGAAAGAAAGCAGCAGTGAGAATGAATTTCATGCTAGTAGACACTTTTAAGACTAGATTTAGCTGCAGTCACATTAGCTTAGATAATGGGAGAATTTTTCTTTACTGAAAATGCTCCCTGTCGCTAAAGAAGAACTCACTGAGGCAGCCTGCCATCTAGCTTTTTCACAGCAAAATAGGCTTGCAGACTGCAGATGAGAGACTCGGGAGCAGAGACAATTTTATCTTAGCCATTCCTAATTTATCTCAAGCTTTTTCAATTCATCTTCACTGCTCTATGCACACTGGAACACCAGATTGTCAACCCCTGGGAAAAGGAAACAGCCAGGGATCTAGAGAGCTGTCACATTCTGAGAAATATTTAAATTGGGCTGATTTTCTTCTGGAGTGCTGAGCAGAGGGAATGAAACTCTCCATCAAGTCATAGCTTTGCGGGCAATAGATCAGAGGATAATGCCAGTTTTTCTAATGGATTATTGTTATCGAGCAGGTTCTTCCTGAAGGTATGTAGTTACTCTCTTGATTCATTACTAATGCTATTTTTCAGGTAATGATCTAATGAACTGATAATCCAGATACATTAAGAAAAATGTTAACTAAGTAATCTGTATTGATTGAATGATGGCACTTTATTGCACCATGTTTGCAGGTAAAATACTCTGATCTACTTACTGTACAAGTGCTGTACCTACTGCCAAGTGCTTTGTCAGCAATCCCCCCAAGCAAATCCAATCTGTAACCTTTAAGCAAAAAAGCAAAAATTCATTGTGCTGCATATAATATTGCCACAAGTTGATGCTGATTGTCCAGAGAATTTTGTTTTTTGAAACATTGAATAATCAATAACAAAATCATATCTCTGATTTTAAATATGTTGTAGATGAGTATTAATTTTGCAAAGTATTTTTGAACCTGTATATATGCAGAACTCCCCTTAAAGTACTACAAATTAATTCTGGAGTTAGATATTTGCTTGTTTACTATGATGTTCTATCCTTTTACATGGGGAGTTACAATATTTCATTCTGAAAACCTCTGATAGATACATTACAGAAGTCTCTTGTTGCATCTGTACTGCCACAGTCCAGGAGCTGCTTAGTAAAGCATAAGGATTACATGTCACAACAGGAGGTTTAAAAATAAAATCTGTAAAGAATTTCTTGCCTTTTAAACTTGTGTGTTTATATAGAAGTAACATCATGCTCCTCCTGATCTGAATTGCTTACTGCATGTCTGTAGCTTGTGAGGCAGCCTGACCTGAAAATGAAAGATCTCTGAACTGCAGAAGCAGCTTGACATTTTTTAACTATTCCAAGTGCGGGAGTTGCTGCAGAGATGGAAAAAGCACTGCCACATTTAAGTTGAAGTCCTGGCCTTGTTTCATTTCCAAGTTGGCACTCTACCTGAGTACAAGCTCTGAGACTTGAACACAAATTGGCAGCTGCAGGGCTAAGCGAGAGTTAAGCCCTGAGAAACATAAAAATTCTTATCTGTAGCTTCTTGTCCAGCACACTGGCCTGGCTGCTGTCACGCTAACAAGAGTAAATGATGTATGAGCTTTTCTGTGGTGTACTTGACAGTGCAGTGAATATGCTGAACTGGATTTTTAGCCACAAGACAGATATTTGTCATATTTTTGAATATACTGCTGAAAGAAAATAATAAGATAGAAATAGCAACAAAGCTGGGGTATGAAGGAGGTCTCAAACGTCTGTATTGGTAAAAACCAGTAAATCTGAGGCAAGAGGATTTTCTAGTATGTTTATCTTCCTCTCTTTAAGGATTATTATATGTTCAAGGCATCCATAAAAAATTAAAGTATTACATGTTGCTCCTGCATGTGACACCTGAAAGTTCCTTTCCTCTAGTGCCTTGGAAAGGCTGAAGAGAAAAGTAGAGAGATTGGTTCTATCCCAATTCCAATGATCCCTCTTAAAGCTCTTCCTTTCCTATGGAACTCAGAAAGACTCAGGCAAAGAGACTTCCATTAAGCTCTGCCCAGAGGCTCCTACCATCAGCAAGACATTTTTTAAAGGAAATGCACACGCTAGCTGTGTTTTCCCCAATCTCCCAAATTTCTCACTTAAATATACAGAGGCATCATAACAATCATAACATGCTTTTAAATACACATGGATATTTCAGCATTTTGTGCAATCACTTATGAATGTCACAACCTAGAGGGTAATACAGGCCTTTCTTATTATATGTTGTTCATATGAAAAACTAACTTTTCCAGGTCACATTCCATTTTGTCTCCTTTGGGTTCAATTATATGTTTCCCTTTAAATGTTTGGCTACTTTAACCACTAGCTTTTTAAATATAATTGTTTATAAATATAATTGTTAATAAGTTCGTTTAAAAAAAAAGAAAATAAATCAAACAAACAAAAAAAGTTATACATCGCCATTTACAGCCATGTAACAAATACACCTATTTTATTTACATTCTTCAGCAGTCCTTAGCCAACATTGCTTATCTCCTTTGCCTAATTTTGCTGAAGTAAGCTTATATGTTGACTGTATTTTTTCCTTGATAGCATAGGTCCTACTCCCTGTTCTGCTGTGTGCTAGACAAATAATAAAAACAAAAAGACAATTTTGACCTTTTTATGCAATGCTCCTGGTTTTCCCTTGTGCTTATTTAACATATGTTTTTGTTTAGAATTTGCTCTTCTCCCAGAATGAGCCGCTGGAAGGTAAAGTTATTACACTGAATTGATACAAAAAAGGCAGCTTCTTGTGTAATTTTTCCTTCTTACTTGTTCTAGATTTGGAAATATGTTTGTGATAACACATACTTCTATTCAGTGAATAAAAATAGTATCTCTAGGAACATTTTTTGGAAAAAAGTAATTCATGACTTTAATATCATCTGTTCTTTGAACTCTAGCCAGTAACTTGTGGGATAAGGGTTTATAAGAAGAAAGACCTAGGGGCATGGATGATGAAAAAATGAATGTTCTTAGGCAAAACATGTATTTCTAAGATCAGGATGTGCAATGACCTGATTTGTCTCTTCCCTTTATAACTTTCTAGGTTTCAGGACAGATTTTTTGCTGTTTAAGCATTTATTAAATATATTATTTTTTTCATATGTATCATTTACACAGGCCATTAGCTAGACAATGCATTCAATTATATATTAATTCTGCTAAGATTTAAGTAGGTCTAATGACATTAGAATGATGTATTTTCATACACATAATTTCACAATTTTGAGTGAACAAGAGTGAAAAGATGGTTTCCCCTGAAAATCATGTCTGATTGTAAAGAAATTCAAGAAATGGTGTGGAAAGAACATACAAAGCTAGTTCACATTTGACAAGTTGTGTTATTTTGTTTGAAATGCTTCAGCACACTCTTAAAGTGTGATCTAGCTTCATAAATTGTGGGATCCCTTGCCTAGCTACAGGTACAAGTCCAAGGTCTCACGCAAGTTTTGTGTTGTATCTTTTAGCCCGTTATTTTAGTTACACAAAATGTCTGAAATTTTAGTAAACATTAATATTTAAGTGACAGAGTAGATATATGCTTGTATTCTAATAATTTTTTAAAAAGGATAAATAAGCACTTGAATTCACTTCTCCTTCTTTGTCCCCATCTCTTACGAGAATTCAGATCAAATAGTAACACAATTTTAGTGACTTATATTGTCCTAATAGACAAAGTGTAAAGCAGCTGGTATTCCTCTTGAAAGGGACATGCCTCACAAAAAAATTGACAAGTCCATGATTAAATGAATTAATTTTGACTTCAAGGTAGTATCTTTCAGATTATTTATTTTTAAGTTAATTTTATAGAAGTGGACATTAATTCTCTTGCTCTGTGACTACCTTTGCTTGACATATTTTAAGTAAAGCTTGTGTCTATTAGTAAGGCTTTGAAAGGTACATTATTTGTGTGCTGTTCCAGCTGCTGCTGAAGACTGGCAACACTTTTCAACCATCCACAGCTTCTCAAATTGTGAAAACAACTTAATCAGAATTTAAGGCAGATAAAAAAATTGTATTTCAAAAAATTGTAAATAATTCCTTGATTGCTTGTTATTGCCTTTGATACCCCAAACTTTCATTCTTTGAAGTTGGTGAAATGTGTATTTCATATGGATATTATTTGAAAGTTGCTTCTGAGGTAAGTTATCAGCACAAAACCTTCTATTGAAACAATTTTTGGGTTCTAATTTGACTATTTTGGAGCAGCAATTAACTCTAAAAAATTGGCAAGCATGTAAATTTTTGTGTGAACTAAGAAACATTTCCAATTTGCATTTTTAAATATGTCAAACATTATATGGAAGGATAGAAGAGTTATATGTAAAATCAAATTGCACTATTAAAAAGGAGGAGTTGGCAACTTTCTCTAGTGAAGATTTACCTCCTTTCTCCAGTATTTCCTCTAATCCTATTTGACCAACTTTCATTTTTCAGGTCAAACTTTTCTGATATTATGTGACAAAACACAATAAAAAATTTAAGAGGCTTTACTTTTTAAGACTATTATTTTTGAAGAAATAGAGGGACCAGTAGGCTTTCTCTAGCTGTTTGTTCGTATACAGTATAAGAATGAAAGAGTTTAATAAGATATTTTATCTGTCCTCTGCTTGCAAAGTCATGAAGAAAACAGAATAGGTAATATGGACAAAATAAAAAAAAACCAAATAAACAACCAAAACACCAACCAAACAACAACATAAACAACAGATTCACAAAATATTTTAACACTCTAGGAAAAATATTTTGTTCTGTTTTCTGTATTCTGTACTCCCAAGAACATTAACAGAACAGTTGTGAATAATGTAGCACAGTCTCTGGAATTTAGGGATGATTTTTAGTATTTTGAAATTACTGAAATATATGGTCCATAAATGGTCTTTCACACTCAGCAGTTGATTCATACCCTCCTATGCTATAATTATATGAACCATCATATGGTATTCTTTCCTATTGTTCCTTATGGGCAGTGAGCTTGTGCATCAGTATGATGCAACAGCAGCCACTTCAGAATCTTGCCAACACCAAAAGGAATGTCATGTTAGGCCTTCCCTCTTCTGGAAAGGCTTTGACTGTGAAGCTTGCCAAGTCCCTTCATTAGCCAGTAAGAATAAGTCGGATAAAAAAGCTAGCTTTGTAGAAAAGAAATGGATAGTTTTTCAACAGTTTACTAATTTGAATCATGTTATCTAAGGATCTGATGAGTGTGAGACCTGATCACAGCATCAAAATACCAGGGAGACTGAGGCTGTCAGAATAATGAAGTGTAAGGAGGAATTTCCTCCTTTTTGCAGCAGTTAACTGTTAAATTACAACAGCTATGACATTTAACCTCACCTTAAAACTGCCTTGCACTCTTTGCATGTCTCCCCTAACTCCTGTCAAAAAATGTCAATGGAGGAAAAATGGGATCTATGCTCACTTTCAGAAAATAATTTATTTCTCTGGTGTGTGCCTCCTTGGGGAAAAGCAGACTGGCAGCTAGACAGGGAGGCTGAAATCACCCAAAGCTCTGATGCTTCCCTTGCCATCAAAACACCTTCTGCAACACTGGTCAAACTGCTGGGTCAATAAGGATCATTAAGAACTATCTGTACAGTTTACCTGATCCAGTAGAACAAATCCCAGATCTGATCAGTTTTGTAAATGTACTTCACTACATACTTGATAGTGAAGTAGTTTGCTCTTGCTCTTCTATTGTGATTTTGTGTTGTTGTTGTTTTGTTTTGCTCTGTTTGGTTTGTTTTTGTTCCTTTTGTGTTTTTTTGTTTGTTTGTTTGTTAGCAAGTTTTTCTAAAAACTTCTTTGCATGTCTTTTGTAATTCTGGATTTGTCAGTCCTCTGTGACAAGCACTCTCCTGCCCCCCTCCCCCCTTCAAAATTGGGGGATTTTTCTGTTTGTTTGTTTCTCTGTTTTTTTCTTGTTTGGTTCTGGCTTTCAAAATGCTGGAGATTAGAGGGACTGGGGACACTAAGCTAAACCTGTGTGTAAATCTTTAAATGGGCAATGCTTTAAGAGTTTCCTAGTTTGTACAGTGTGTGTTGCTGCATCTTAATCTTCAGCTTGATCAAGATCAACTTTCTTTCTGTGTATCTAGACTATAGGTCTTGAGTGGAATTCCTAACACAGAAAAATAGAATCATGGAATCAGAGAATGGGTGAGGTTGGAAGGGACTTTTTGAGGTAAACTGGCCCAGCTCTCTGGGGTCACTTAGAACTTGTAGTTCAGCAACATGTGCTGTCAGCTTCTGAATACCTCCAATGATAGAGACTCTACGTCAGCATGTGCAAGTGCTCATGTCACAATCACAGTAAGGACGTGACTTCCAATGCTCAGAGGACACCTCCTATGCTTTGATTTGTGCCCATTGCCTCTGATCCTGTTGGTAGACACCACTGAAAAGCTCTTATTTGCACAATCTCTTTGAGCATTTATACACACTAATAAAATCTGCTCTGAGGCTTCTCTGCTCCAAGCTGAACAGTCCCATCTCTCTCAGAATTTTCTCACAGAAGAAATGGTCCAGTTCCTTCATCATCTTTCCAGCTCTTCACTGAACTATCTCCAACTTGTCACCATCTCTTTTTGTACTGGGGAGCCTAGAGCTGGATGCAGTATTCCAGATGTGGCCTCATTAGTGCTGAGTAGAGGGCAGATATTACCTATCTCAGTGTACTGACAATGCTTTGCCTCATGCAAGCTGGGAGCCTCCTTTACGGCCCATTGCTGGCTCATTATCAATTCAGTGTCCACCAAGACCCCTGGTACTTTTTCTATCAAGCTACTTTCTTACTGTGTGTCTCCTGGTATATGTTGTTGCATGGCTTGCTCTTCCCCAGATACATGACTTTACACTTCCTTTGTTGAAATAAAGTAATACATTGCTTAAAAAGACTATAAAATTTGCTTTCTTTATATAAACATGTCAAACTGTTTTGAGAACCCCAGGTCACATTATTTAAATAATTTTCTTAAACAAATTTAAAAAATTAAGAAATTTAGAACTATGATTTCAGTCAGAAAATCAAGCTGTTAGTTCCTTTTCTTCAGTCTTATGTTAATGACTTCTAGGTACTTGGTAGAAATATGATGTCATCAGTGATCACCAGCAGTGTTCCTCAGGGTTCAGTTCTAGGGATGGTTCTATTTCATATATTTTTCAACACTATATAAGCAGAAGTTTAATATAATATCAGCAAGTTTTCTGATGATACCAAACGGAGAGGTGCTGAGGATTTGGCCTTGCAGAGGGATCTAGATAGATTAGAACACTCAGCTATGAATATTGGCACGAACACTAACAAGTCAAAATGCCTGATTCTGTCTGCCCTTGGGACAGAATATTGTCTTGCTCTAATATAAACTGAGAGAGGATTGGCTGGAGAGCAGCCCTGCAGGAAGGGATATGAAGGTGTTGCTCAGCAGAAGGTTCTGCATGGGTCAGCAGTGGTCATTCACAACCCAGAGGACAAAATGCATTGTAGGGTACACATTGTAGGGTAGACTGCATGACCAGCTGAGAAAAGAAGGTGATTATCTCACTGTACTTGGTGCAGCCTCACCTTGAGCACTGTGTGCAGTTCTGAGACCCCCAATTTGAGGAGTGAGAGTACTTCAATGCATGTAGAGGACATTGATAAAAGGGCTGGAGGGAATGTATTGTGAGCAGCAGCTGTGGACTTTGGTTTTGTCTGCTTTGCAGAAAGGGAGTCTGAGGGGTAATAATAAAGATATTAAGCAGGATTGACCCCAAACTAAGCCATGTAAAACCTCACTAGTGACCATCTGCCAACCTGATGTAGCACCATTCACCACTATGAAGATACCAAGTGGAACTTTATTGTATACAAATACGTATATTTTTCTTAGTTGTTTTATTTAGTTTATTATTATTATTGGAAATTAAAAAAAATAAAAAAAAGGAAAGAAAGAATCTTAGAATTGAAATTACCTGGGCATATAAATGTAACACTGACATATTTTTTCACACTGATTTTCTGTAAATATTGGTAGACAATTATGTTAACAGAAAGAGTTTAAATTCCATAGTGAAAACATCTCTACATATCAAACGAGGGAGTGCAGAAGAAGAGATGGATAGAAACCCCATAAAAACATGTGAGCAGAAATACTGAACACATGGCAACATCCACTATAGTGCATTGTTTCATAATGATCTTGGTAGAGAAGAATGCCAGGGTGTATGGATTGAACCATAAAGAGCAAGCGATTACACTTTGAGACAATAAAGATCACTTACTGGATGTAGTGCATTTATTCAAAATAAAAGTATGGCAAACAGTATCTGTAATGGTATAAGATGGCAGACCTCCATGTCATTTTGGATAAATACTTGGTCTCTGTATGCAATGGCAGTGTTGTAAGTACATGCAGATGAAATCTATTAATTCTTTCCTTGAAATTAATGTCTAAAAGAAATTCTGCATTGATAAATCAGTAGACAAACTCAATGCCCAGGAAAAATAAAGCTCAAAACAATCCACAATTCCATGCAGGTAACTGACTTTTCTGCTGAACAAAATCTGCAGGTTATCTTTACCAATCCAGTATTTTTATGAACACATAAGGGCAAACTATTTATTGAAATTTCTCAGCCTTAGGCATACTTTAAGTGAGGGAATGGATATTTTCTTGTGAGTATTCTCCTACCTACATGCGAGATTTGTACAAGAAGATGCTCATTTTCACTAGACCTTCTTTATGTTAGTTTTGTTCCATAGATAGAAATTCCTGATGAGATTTTCTGTAGGTTCTCCACCTGTTCTGTGATGAGGATTTAGATTTTTCAGTATTGTCAAATGATGTAACAAAATCTCAAGAATTCCCATTCCCTGTCACAGATACAAGATCTGCTAGTAAACACACTTGATTCAGTGCCAATACTGCATGTCAAAATTCTCAACTTCAAATGAAACCCATCTTACCCAAGTACAACATACACAAGGGCTAATACAGAGGCTTTGAAAAGCCTTAAAAATGATTTTAGTTTTCAGTTGTGTAGATTTGTTTGTTTGTTTTCAGTTTAGATTTAGTTATATGCAAAATAAAACTTTACCTCATCATAAAGTGAAAATCTGTTATGCGAAGAAATAGAAAAGCATAATTTCTGACATTTACTGGTACAGCATGACAAATTGAAGTAACCTAACAACCTGAAAATTTATTCTCAGTCATTGAACTACCAATACAAAAAAATTGTTACACATTTTTGGGGAACATATTTGGGGAACCAAACAGAATTGGTGTGTTCAGTACTGTGACTCTAACTTTATTTAAAGTGTATTATTTTCAGCATCTACGACAACGGATGACACATCTTTTTTCAGCTGTTAGTTTGTGTCCTCTGCCTTCTTACTTCAACAACTTCCATTGTTATTTAAAAAGGAATCAAACAAAAAAGGGTGACCAAAATAGACTGGCTTCTCATGTTAGATGGCAAGGATTTTTTGCATTTATGTTTGAGATAGATAGATAGATAGATAGATAGATAGATAGATAGATAGATAGATATGAATGATAGTGAAAAATAATACTTTGTGATTTTGAAATATAAATGGAACATTTTAATTTCTTTTGAAAATTACTTTCAATATCCACAATCTTACATATAAAATGACACAAACCTCTTTTTTCTGTAAACTTTATATATAAACATTAAAGAACCTATCTGAAACATAAGACACCCTACTTAGCATTTGACATACTGGTTAGCTGTGTTCTGATTAGTATTCTGTCATGGTTTGACACTGGCCAAAGGCCAGTGCACCCATGAAAATATATTTTTCTCAATTTCTGCTGTGAGGTAGGACCAAAAAGGAGAAAAGTCAGCCA
>VXBU01016430.1:15352-66053 GCA_013400315.1 Bombycilla garrulus
GCTCTTCCTTTCCATCCTCCCCCCCCACACCAAGACAGCTCCCTCAGGAGGGGCTCCCGGCACGGCCCGGCCCAGCCTTTCCCCTCCCGCAGGCCTCCGTGGCCTTGGGAGGGGGGAAAGCCGGGCCGAGGGCACGGCCCGCAGCTCTGTACCTGTTGAACGCCGGAAACCAAAGAGAGCGATTCCCAGGCAGTCCTGTGCAAATGTATATCCTACTGAGACGCATTTCACCTTTGATTGGCCCCTTTCCCTGTCTGTCTTTAAATTTGGCCCACAATTGGTGTTGCACTGGGCTCATGGGAAATCTACAGGCACACCTCACTTCCAGGGGTGGCTATTTTCCTGCCCACTAAAATGTCAATCAATCTCAAACCAGGACATATTCTTAGACTGAGAGATAACTGTTTTATGTAATAGACTGTTAAAAGACTATTTCTTTTACTTTCCAGAGATTTCTAGTGTGATTTACAAAAAAGTTTAAACAGACTATTTTGTAAAGCACAAATTATACTTATTTGCCTGGATAATTATTTTTCTGAAAAGTAGAAATGTATTTTAATGTACATTTTTGGGAGTCAAGAATAAGACTTAGATATAATTTTTCTGGGTAACAAAGTTTGCTTTTTCCCATAAGCCCTTTTTTGCAAAGCACAGGATAAAATAATTTCTTACATATAGAAGTATCCATACTTTTTAGTGCAAAATTGCTAAAATTCTAACTGGTCTGTTTCATGTAATACTTGTCTGTTTTCCTTTCTCCTCCATATACCCCCATTTCTTCATTGAATCATAATTTGGCCACCAACATCGTGTCTAGGATGCTGAGCCTTCTGCTTCTCCAAGTTTTCTCCTGACACTGCTCCTCTTATCAATATGGCAGAAAGAGATGAGCAGATGGCCCCATGGCTAACTAGTCTGAAAATATCAATGAAAAAGTGCCTTTCTGAAATATTTTCCCTTCCCATTTAAGCCATATATTTGGAGAAACTCCTGGGATAATGGCTTTAAAAACAGGCTATTTTATTAGCATTCTCTATTCTTCACTCTTTTCCTTTAATGATGGAAACAGGTGTTTAAAGGGGTAGTGGCTGAACACCCTTTGACCTTTGTAATGGTTCCTCCCGTTGAGTGCAAGGGTTCATTGACAGTAACAACTTCCACTTTTAGTGTAGTACAGTGCAACCAGGAGCAACTTCATTTTAGTAGCATAGAGGTTATTTTTCAGAAATTGAGTAGGTTACCATTCAAATTCATATGGAGTCCCACATCACAGCTCAAACTCCTCCCTGTTACTAAAGCAAGTCAAAACACTTCTGTTTCACATGGCAATCTTACTGTAAGCAAATATTGCACCTCCTTAATGGTGCAATGTTGCTATTAGGCCCTAGCTATCCAGGTGAATCCTTAGAACATGAGTGGTGGGGCAATGTGACTGGCACCTTGCCTAGTGTTTGCTGTATGGGGAGAGGGATTAGTAGTCTGGTCACTCCTGTCAGATATATTTTACAGATTTCTACAAAATTGATTGGCATATCTTATTGAGAAAAATTTATTTTAAGATTTTTGCCCTGAAAACACTTTGTTCACACTACAATCTTGCATGAATATTTCATGTTCCATAGAAGTTTGATTACTGAAATACCAGCTTCAGACATGGTTTTAATGAAGACCAGCGCTGCTTAAAACTCAAGCTCTATGTTTCAATAGCACATATATTTATCAACTGAGATATGTACTGTTCCCAGAGTGTTGACATGTAGAATGAGTGTTTTAATGAAATTAGTTTTTACAATATGGATAGAATGCTTGCACAGTACTGTTTAATAAATTAGCAGAGAAAACAACAAAAATATATCCTTTTAGTAGATCAAATTGCTCCACACACAGCTGTTGAAGCAGATGATGGATCTTTAATACTAAATAGGTGCCCTGGTTTGTATGCTGAAATGTTACTTTATTACTTAAAGAATGTGCTTATAGAACTGATATATTGCATTATTTTGTCATACTGTGTCAAGATGAATTGACTTACAATGTAAAATATGTAACATGATGTGATGTTCTGTAATTTGCCATAATATGATATGACATAATTTAGCAGGTCAGAAATGTAAAACAAACATTTGTCCACAAGGAAATTCATACTGCTCATTTAGGCGAATGTGAAAAGTGTTTTTGCCAGAAAATAAAATGGAAACATATTTCATATAATGAGTACTTTCCTAGAAATATTCCCTACAAACAGGGTAGAATTTTTTCACCAAAAGAGATCTTGGAGATGATGAATGCTTAGTTTTACTGAGTGTAGTTCTAAGTAATGTCGTGAACAGTTGCCATTTTCCCTAGGAGCCATCAGAATACAGCATAATAACCTAGGATCTGGCTTTCTAGTAATATTGTAGTACAGTGAATGACAACTTCTCTTCCCAAGTCATTAGCATAGACATGTTAACAATCATACTGAAGCAGAAAAAAATACTTTTTCATGTAGGAGTTGATGGACTCATAGCTTTGTATCTGATCATTGAGTCATGAGATTTATGTTCACATGAATCCCTGTCAACCAGAACTGACAGTGTCAGGCAGGTGTCACCCACGGTATCAAAGAGTGATGGACAGAAAATTCATAACTTGATTAGGGGCTTAATTGTTTTGTTTACTCAAGGCAACTCCTACTTATCAGCTTCAGGCACTGACCAGGGCATAAAGCTCTGGGCCTACAGAAAAAGAACAAAAACTGTTAATAACAGCAAAAAAGACAGTTATTTCATTTGTCAGTAGCAGTTTATATTTCTTAGGCTGGCCATATAAATGGGAGAAAAACAGTCCTTGAAGTAAAGCAGAAGAAAATCCTATATGTTATTTCAAGAGACTTTTGGCAAAATTACTTCACTAAGCTGCAGCTATGTGAAATAATCTACAATTGAAATTCATACTGAGCTTTGAGATGCAGCTATCTTCCAGCTTTGCTACAACATAAATCCTTATAATGGCCAAACAAAGAGTAATATATGAAAAATATTAAATTCTATCAACCCATGGCAAGATTGTGCTTTTAAAGCTGTATTGTAAAAATTTTTTCTTTCTTTAAGATGTAAAAAAATGAAAAAATCTAACTTAATTTTATAAATATTTTACATTATACATTGTTAAAAGGTACCAAAGATCTTGATACCTAAATAAAGAATAGTTAAATATCACTGTATTTTATATGAGAGACTTTCTGGAAGAAGCAAAATGTCTCAGAAACATTTTTTTTTCAAAAATCAAATATATTGTTTTTCTTTTTTCTGTTCTGTTAAGTAGTTTCTGATAATTCAATGACTTGAAAAAAGACAGAGTAAACAAAATTTCTTATCTTTATGATTCCACATGATAATTTGGAATGAGCTGAAGTGACCCTGGGCAAGAACTAGCAGAACCATTTCTCTTAAGAATATCTATATCCAGGAAGTTAATACTTTTGAAACTTCATACTTGTCATTGTATTTTGCATAAAACTGAATCAGACACATAATGTCTTACAACATCTTCTAACTAATGATATGAGGGAGTGCATGAAGGAAACAGGCACCATGGTTAATTACTGTATCCTCTTCTGGACCCTTTTGAAGAACTGGTGACCATGTAACATTCCTACTTTGACTCGGGAGATTAAGCCAAATGTCTTTTATATATCCTTCCTCTATAAATTAATCTCTAAACCTGTGAGTCTATGTAATACAGTTTTTTGAGCACGTATAGAGTTTTAAAAGTATATAAACACAAAGAAGCAATATTGCAGAACAGCAGAATGGCAGAGATTGGAAAGGATATCTGCAGATCATCTTCTCCAACCAATGTGCCCAAAGCATAACCAACTAGTGTAGGTTAAAGAGGTCTGTGTCCAGTTGGGTTTTGATCATCTTTATTTTGCCACAAAATAAATGGCAAATCTTCTGTGTTTGGTCACCCTCATAGTGAAAATATCTTTATTATGCTTTAGAGGAATTTCTTGTATTTGCCTCTTGTCTGGTCACTACATAACACTGAAAAGAGCCTGGGTCTGCTTTCATTACAGCTCCCTTGATCATCAGTAAGATGGCCTCTCTTACCCAAGCTGAACAGACCCAAGCCTTAGATTCTCAATAAATGAAAGATTCTTCAATGCCTTAGTTATCTTAGTTATCTTTGTGGTATGTTGGTGGACTTGAACTAGTAAGTCCATGTCTCTCCTGGACTGGGGAATCCAGAAGAGGATGCTCCAGGTATGTCTCATCAAGGCTGTGGAGGGGAAAAGGATCACCTAACCTGGTGGCAGTACTCTTAATAATGCATTCCAGGGACTTCTTTGCTGCAAGGCTACATTGCTGTTTCATGGTCAGCTTGTTCACCAGTACCTCCAGGACCATCACCGCAAAGCTGATTCTTAGCCAATTGATCATCAGTGTGTATTAGTGCCTGATGTTGTTCTTCCCTGGTCATGGGATGTTGGTATTTTCTTTTGTGGAACTTCTTGATGTTCCGATGTGCACATTTTTCCTGGCTTTGAGGTCCCTCTGTGGTCTCTTTGTAAGGCAGCACACCCTTCTCTTGCAGTCTTGACACTCTGCACAGTTTTTAAAAATCATCCATGTCATTAATGAAGAAGTAAAAAACTTTGTCTCTCTTATTGGCTAGTAATGACTGAAGGCATAGTTAACCAGTAAAGACAAAAGTGAAATAGGCATAGGATACCTCAACCCTTCCCATGTTCTTTGTGACCAGTTCTCCTTCTCTAATTAGCAGAGATGATGGTGGGTCTTAATTTTCCCTCATCTGCCTCTTGCTGGTGTTACATTTGAAGGAGTTCTTCCTCTTTCCCTGCATGTACCTCAGCAGGTTCACAAGTCCAAGTGGACTTTTCCTTTCCTTATGCTATCCTTTGCATTTTTGGACAAGTGTCTTTATATTCGTTCTGGTCACCAGGCCCTGGTTTCACTTGAATACTTTCCATTTATGTTTAAAATTTGTTAGGTTCTCCTTACACACCTGTAAATGTCTGTCACCTTTTTTGGCTGTCATTTTTGGTTTGATATATTTTTAGAGTCTAGAGGAGCCAAACTTTGAGAATCACTGATGGTATGATTTAGATTAATTCTCTGTGTTAGCTGTTAGATAATAGACAGCTTTCTCAAAATTAATTTTTCAGAATAGCAATAGTTTGCCTTGCCTTAGAATAATATTAAAGTAGGGGAAGGGAGTATTTAAAAAGATGTTGACTTTCTTCAAGAGATGATGAATTATAATCATCCCATATCACATGCAGAATGGTTACTTTTTTAGCTAAATAAAAAACTTTCTCTAAGGGCTTTCTTTGTCAATGACCTAAAAGTCCTAAAATTGTCCTAAAATTGTGCATGTCCTAAAAGTAATATATTATTCTGGGAAACAGATGATAAATTTTGTGTAACAGAATCAGAACTGTAAAAGATCCCTGATGCATTTTCTGACAATAGAAAATTTAATTGTTCAATTTTAGGAGTGTGAAATTACCTTTTTCTAGAAATATTTTCACCTTTAATACTCTAAGAAGGAAAAAAAGAGTCACAACACTGTAAAGCATGTTGCAGGCACAGATCATTTGTTATCCTGTCATAAGCATTTGCATATACATATAGAATATATTTTGTATAGTTTACAATATTTATGTAGAATTGCCAGTCCTTACTACTACTTGCATTATCAAGCAAGGAAATATTTTTTACATAGTCTAGTACATCAATATCCCATCTTCCTTTCGGTTACCTTTATCTAAATTCCTACCCAAATCTCCAATGTTTCTAAAGCAAATATGAAAACAGATACTAAATTAGGTGCCAGTGCAAAGAGAACCACTGTGGATCTTGGCAGAGTTTTTGTTCTTTAATGCCCACCCGTCTTGTTGCTAGGTGCTCAGACACAGACAGCCTTACTGAGTTAATCTCCTCTGAGCCAGAGGAGAGCCAGAATCTTCTCAGTGCTGAAAATGTACATATGTACAGTGAGGTTTTTCCTCAGACAGTCCCCAGATAGCACAGGCCGTGTCAATGAGTGTCTCTCTCCATGGCGGCAACTGACAAAGATTGCAGTTGGGGGTTCATGCGCTGATTACCCACCTTTAGCAATTAGTTCTCAGGCAGGTGACATTCCAGTAAAATTCCAGCAGTCACAGTATTACTAGAAAGTGAATTTCCAAGTCGCTTGTTTAAATTCATTAATGAGTACATTTTTTCAATATTATTGTACTGCTATGATGCTAATATCCATATAAATTAGAAGAGATATTCTTCCCAGAATGTCTTCTATTAGTTTGGATACAGTTAAAAAATCTTCAGAATTTAAATTCTTATCAGCTCCTCACTTCACAATAGATTTTCTTTTTTATCATTACTAAGCTTTTTGAGAAAATGAGAATCCAACATTAATACTATGCCTAAATTGATTATATTTGCACAACATTTTTGAAATTCCTGATATTTTAAGAGACAGTCAGTAAACCTATTGGTTTTGGTGATAAAGTTTAGACTCTTTCAGAGCTTTTAAGCGCTAACATGGTTCACAAATTCAGTTTTGATTAATTAGCTGCGTATTACAGTATGAGAAAGAGTCAATGATGAATCAGGGCCTGATCAAAGTAAAAGAAAAATGATAGTATTTCTTCAGCCTATAATAATTCTATCAATATGACACAGATCTGTTGCATTTTTGTGCCTCAATTGAGTCTATAGCCAAGTTTACAACATGGAGTTTTACATAAGAGCTCTGTTCATACTTAACAGACTGACAATGATAGTAGCACTTAAGGTTTGAAGCATTTTGAATTATTTCTGCTCATTCAATATCCCAAATGTAAGTACTTAATTAGAAAAAGCAAAATGATATGTAATCAATTATTCTGTGATGCTAACAGATGGTCTAACTGCCTGGCTTGCTCATTCAGTTTCTTGTACATGTGCTTTTGCTAGTTAAAAGGGTGTAGCCAAGTAGCAGAGAGTAATGTTCCCTGACTGTGGTATTGTCACTGATTTCACTTTAAACAGGAGCAATTTTTCATAGAGGGGAAAGTTCTCCTTCCCTGAGAATTCACAACACTTAATTCAGGAGACCCAGAGTATTATGTGAAATAGTAAGAAGAAGAAAGCCTGCAAAATCAAAATAGGTGGGAAATTGCTGAAAGGAGCAGAGTAGTTTTTCAGCTAGAAAGTCACAGGCACAAGAAACTTTATTGATAATTGCAGGAGGGACATGCGAACATATTTCTCTGTAAATCAAAGAAAGTTGCTAAAATGGAAAGAAATAATCAAGATGATGACATGTCCTCCAACAAACCATTGGAATGGTTAGAATTGATTATCAGATATTTTATTTGATTTATTTTCTTCAATATCTTATTTTCTGTGGTTTGATAAAATCTAATTTGCAAATCTTTTGCTCTCTACCGTCAAGCTTACATAACGTAAAAAAAGAGGTAGTAGGATGAAAATGCTCATCTCAAGCTTGTGACTGACTCATAACCCTCTCACAAATGTATGCAAAATTGTCATTTGTAGACTATTTGTCCAGTGCTTCTCAGGAAAGATGAAATTGTGAATGCCTCTTTATATGGAATTTAAACCAATGTGTTAATGGGAAACATTCTCCTGTTCTGTAAAGCTAGCTGAAAAAGGAGGTAACAGTTTGCTTCTACACTTGATTAAAATAAAGATCTTGGTTATGGTAAGAAGACTCCTTCAATTGCCTTTCAGTTGATGTGTCTGTAATACAAACTACACAAAGAATGTTCAAACCCTTATTAGGAACTAATAAGGAACTGCCCTCAGTATTTCCAGGGTTCACACAGTACTGTTAACACTGGCTTTGAGAGTAAAGTGACTCTGATTCAAAGAAAAAAAAAACAACCTATGCTTGTTCTAAATTTAGTCTCACTAAAAACTAATGGAAGGAGCAGGGACCAAAACATTAATGTTTTAAGATGATTTTTGTTGTTACAATTTAAAAGGTAACATAGAAGGATAAGAGAACTCTAAAATGGTTTTGTGGCAAGTGTGTGCACATGCTTCAACAAACAGCAATAACAAAACCATTGTCAATGAAAGAAAATGAGAGATTTTTTGGGACCAAAGTGGTACAAAATTAGTTGTTTGGTCTTTTTTTTTTCTCCCTTCAAAAGAGTAATATTTTCCTGTATTTCTTCCAAACTAAAACTATCAGGAGAAGTATGTCCGTATACCGGCATATATCATCCAATCATAATAGGAGAAAGGGTCAAAGACAGGACTTATGGCCTTTTACATGATTGATTTTGATTTCTTCTTTAATATTTTAATTTTTAACAATTAGTGCACAAGTTCTCAATGCAGATAAGTACCTATTTAGAGAAGGTGATTTAGCCCATGGATTATGGGTGTAGAATTTCAGAAACTTAAATGTCAGACTCAAAAATACAGCCAAAGTTAGCATGGTCAAGATTCAGTCAAGACATTATTTTAAAGACTCAATATGACAAATGCAGTAAGCAGTTTGGTGTAACTGTGCCATCACTACTAGTCTAAGAGATGAAGTTTCAATCTGCAGAACTACTTTAATTTCAAAATATTTTGCTGTTAAGGTAAGAAAAGTTTTTATAGGTAATATAAAGTTGAAGTGATAACTTCAACAAAGATGTGTTGCTCAAAAATAAGATGTTAATTTCCAGAAAAAGCTATAGCTCTTTAGTGTGGCTTTTTAAAGTGTGATTTCTTATCTGAAATATCTTCCCATTAAGATTAGATCCAAGTACAGGACTGAATCCTTTTTTTAAAAGATTTAAACAATTTATGGATTACATGGATGCAAATGTTTCTGATATACTTTCATGATCCTGAGAAATATCATAATGACTTCAGATAAGGATAACTTGGTGGGTTTTCTGAACTTCTTGAGATGAACTGAACTGACAGGTAAAAGCTCGTGCTCTGTACAAGAAAATGAAGGTTAGATTTATGTTTCTTAAATCTGTTGCTTAGATGATGACTGGTTTTCACCTAGATTCATGTCTTGGATCTAAAGCAGTCTTTTTTTCAGTTTTTCTCTTTATACTAAATCCAGAGGATATTAACACAAAGAATATTTTTAACAGGAGGTAATTAAAGGACTTTTAAATGTATTTATATTCATTTTCTCAGCAAATGGTTCAAACATGTGTTTTGAAATTTTTTAAATGTTATCTCCTTTTATTAATATCTCTTACTTTCATTGTTGTGACTAATTTAAACAAGATATTTAACAAATTCCTTTGAGATATGCTTGTGTTGAGCTCTCTGATGCAGATATGTTTGTTTCCGTAAGATTTTTCCAGCACTATTGTTTCATAAGAATGATACCACTTCTTGTTTTCTAAGCAAATTATTTTTTCATTCAGTTATACATTATTTTGTCACTTTCACAATATGTAATTGCCTAATTCCCTTTGTGAATACAATCTAATGTGATGTAGAACTGCAAAAATAAACATCTGAAAAAAAACGAACCTTTCACATTCTTCTTAATAGACTTTACCTTAAATCAGAGATTTTGCAGTATAACTCTCTGATGTTATCTATTTCTACTATACTCTGGAATTAGAAAAGTGCTGAAAAGAAAATTTATGTTTCAAGCTTTGAAGTATCTGGAATATGTTAACATCTACTCTCCAACTAAAAGTGTGGAAGAGAATCCTCCAAACCTAGGATTTCGCAGCTTCCCTGACACTCAAAAAAATTATTCTAAGTATTGGTTCTGCCAGAGGAAATTTCAGAGTGTGAATTTAATTTTAAAAACAGCAAGCATAACTCCAGCAAATTTGCAATAACTAAAGTTTGAGGGTTGTTTTTTTTTTTTAATAACTTAAAATCAGTGAAATTATTGTACGTTATGTTAAAATTCGCTGTAATTTCTCCTTTGGATGCTGCCTTTACAAAAGAGAATTCTATTCTGCCATAGAATACAATGTGGATTCTATTAAATAGAAAGATTATCAGATAGAGGTGATTTTATTTCTATAACTACATAACAAAGAAGTCATAATACCTTTTAGGTTTTCTTTATCATATTACATTGTCTGGCTATTGAGGTTAAAAAATCAAGTTTGTAGTTGAATTTGACATAACATAGTTATGTCAAATTTCCTTATTCCTTTAAATTTCCTTTAATTTCCTTATTCCTTTATATATTAATTTATTTTGGTAAATAAAGATATCTTTTGATAAGATAAAACAAATATCCAGACTTGGTCTATCTTTAGTCTTACAATTTATTTGCTTATGTTGGCACCTACGATAAGGAGTCTTCAAACAAAAAACTTTTTTTTTTTTTTTAGGTGAATTTCACACAATCTCATTTAAGATATCTTAAAAGTTCTGAATTGTCCCCTGGCATGCTTCTGCTTTCTTCCATTTTTTCTCTTCTGCTCTGAGTCCCATGATACCTAGCTGAACTGTACAAGGACTCAGGGTCCAGTCTCTAGCCTTCTGATTCAACAGCTTGGTCCTTAATGTGCTTGGTCCTTAATGTGCTTATCAGGGTGCTCATCAGCACCCTGAAGCCAGTGCTGATGAGCATATGCACTGGCACTCAAGGTGACTGAGGTCTGCACTCAGTGCCTTGGCAAAAGATGAACATCCTATTAGAACTTAAGCTTGGCTTTCCTTACAAATGAAATGTGAGGACTGATGCAAAATGATATCTTAACCTGTCACGGAGCTCAGGCCAGAATGAGGGATATGGCCAGATACAAGACTTGTAAAGCGCTTCCATTTCCCACACAAGGTAACCATATATCTCTGAAACTAGTACACTGTTAAAGAAATACAGTAATACAGTCAATAATGATTTCCTAGTCCCTTTTCTTTTGTATTTTAATTTCTGAATCAATAGCTATCATTAATTATTCTTGTAATATAGCATAAAAAGAATGTATGAAGCAGAGTATTAATTTGGGTCAGATGTTAGTATTTATCATTAGAAAGTCAATAGAACTACCAATATTTGCAAGGGATGTAGGGTGTTTCTGCTACAGTTTGCTGCTTTCCTACACCTGAATACATTTCATGCAGGAAATGATTATATAGGTTGTATATCCACCAGTTCTCCCTGGCAATAACTGATCTTTCATTTTTTAAGAAAATGTGAGTGGGAAAGAGCTTTTCCAGAAAGGAACAGTTAAGAGCAAATAAGATTCTGGCAATAAGTTTCCGCATATTTTTTGAAAATATGAAACAGTTGCTGTGTAATAATTTATCACTACATCATTAATAAAAAAGAAAGCAATTGGTATTGATATCATAATAAAAAATGTTGCAGGCACCAGAGACCTTTTTGAACAATTTAATATTTGAAATCAGATATGAAGTAACCAAGATATATAAAGTACCTATGAGTGATATTTTCTCTTATCCATATTAAACCTTCTTTGTACAGAAATGGCAGTGACAGATGTAGGTAAATAAAGACTGGGCATTTCAGAAGAGATAAACAAGTAGAGGAACAGGAATGAGTACATTAAAGAAATATTTGAGTTTCAGAATTTATTTGTTTTTAATAATCCTAAATCAGTAATGCCATTAAAATTAATTATTCTATTATTATTATTATAATGCTGTCTAGTTAACTTATGTCAGAAAATATAATTAGGAAGTAAAAACTGCTTTTATTGTAAGAGAGAATATCTGCTTCTAATGACAGACTTAGGACTAGATTCTAAACTCTGGAAAAAAGTAATCATGATAAAGTTATATTCTTTACAGTAAGACACTGGAACAAGTTGCCCAGAGAAGTTTAGGATGCCCTATCCCTGGAATTGCTCAAGGCCAGGATGTATGAAGCTCTGAGCAACTTGGTCTAGTGGAAAGTTTCCCTGTCCACAGTAGGGTAGTGAGAATTACATGATTTTTAAGGTTTCTATGACTCCTTGAATAATGATTTTCAAATTTTTTTCCTTTTTTTTGTTATTACAAAGGATTTATGTGATGGGTAGGGTTCAGAGAAGAAAGTTCAGTTTGTGTAATATGGTGGGCTTCTAAAAATCATGCCATGACTCATACCTGCATGTCTTAGGTTACAATGTAAAATGTGCCAGAGGGTCTGTATTCTATCTCCATCTTCATTAACTGTTGAAACAAAGGAGGGGCAGTGTTTTTCTTTGCCTCCTCCCCTGGACTATCTCCTGTTAATGGGCCATTAACACATTACCCTATAAATCATAGATAACTCCCTCCGGGAGCCATTTGTGTTTAATGGGCCATTGTGAGGACCCACCCCATGACTCATACAATGACATCAGCCCATTGTGAGGATCCACCACATGACTCATAGAATTACATAATCCCATTGTGAGATGCTCCACCCAGGGGGAGGAGCCAAGCATTCCCNTATCTTGTCTTCTTAATATTTCCTCCTGCCCATTATAATATCATAAAATTCCCGACTTTCCATTGCATTATTTTTGGCTTTGACAGGATAGTGACACTCGATATTCCTAAAAGGACCAAAAATAATTTGATTTACTAATGAGAAGTACTGAAATTCCTGTTATCTAAAAATTAATGTGTCCATATGTCTTTGTTTTTACACCTATCTCTCCTTCTTCTAATTGATCCTTCTTTGAAAATTTGAACATGAGTGGCAATTTATGAGCTTGATGGTAGGATGATCAAGGATGATAGGGTGATAAGCCTATAAATATATTAAATTATAATTTTTGTTCTAGGAATAGATTCAGACTTACCACTTAGGATCTTAACAGTTATTATAGGATTTAAAATGCAGATACCTAGAACTGACTCACACTCTCCTACACGGTCTGTGCATCAAAGAACGATGTGTGACAGTAAGCAAAGAGAGGCTGTGTAAGAGGAAGATGAGAAACTGAAATTGTTGAAAATGGGCATGCAGACAGCTCTGGATGGACTAAAACTGAAATGTAGAAAATCTCAGTGTAACATTTTGAAGAACGAAGAGGTGTTTTTTTACTTTAAAGCAAAACTGATTTCACTTATACACATTTTCACAGTCAAATGCACAAACTCACAAGCACCAAAATATGTGTGTCTGTGCAGCAGGCATCCTGTTACATTTTTAACTGCTCTAAAATGCCAAAAAACATGAAAACTGGTAATAAAAAAAATAAATAAATCTGTTCTTGAAGAATAAGAGCGGACAAAGCTGATCATATTCAAAATAATAACCAGTTGATACTTTTATACTTAAACTCAATTACCAGTATTTCTCTTAAAAAGGAAAATAAAACAGAGAAACTATAAGTTGAACATAATTGTAGTCCTCAAAGAATCCAGATCCAGCTCTATTGCACAATACATAATTTTTCAAGCAAAATAAAAAATATGCCCTCATTAGCCTGTTCAATATTATGTGTATACAGCAGTAAAGTGTATTGTTTAAGTAAAAATCTGTTCATGGCAAATTGACAAAGTAATTTAGAAGCTGTGTTTGTAATTATCTCAGCTATGGTAAGCAGAAATTACACCATGTAGTAGTTTGGGGATATAAACATTGTATTAGGCCCTTAAAAATCTATATTATAATGAGTACTATCAATTTCAATGAACATCTACAAAAAATTGCATATATTAGTTTATCTGTCCCAAAAGATTCAGCCAAAGCTTCCAGATGATCACCTGCTTTGGGAATCTTCTGAAATTACCACATCAGGGATCTCGTTAATAGTGGGGGAAAGAAACTATCTTCAGTTATTACAGTATTCAAAAAGCAGACAACTAGAACTATTGGCTCACAATGATGGTGAAAAGAACACTTTGGAGATCCACTCTTTTCTTATCATGGGAGTTTTCCTGTATTTTGCCTCAGATGATACTCAGTTTTTAGAGTTAATTTTATTTGAGTGAGATGGGTCCTCTTGCTGTGATCCATGGCAATGTGTTCTTGACATGGACTGGGCATGATCAAACTATTGCTTGCAATTGTAAGATACTATAAAATTTATTTGATTGAAACAATAAGAAAAATGCATTGTTTTAAACAGGTAGATAGCAGATTGCAGCTGTGGAGCTGGTCCTTTGCTGTACTTGTAGACATGATTCATGGTAAATGTTTGATAGACTCTGTATTACAACAGCATGAAAATAGGTATTGTGTGGGCAGTAGGATTTTCTGCCACTGTATGCTACTAGCAGACTTTACCAAGGACTCCTGCTGCAAAGATGGACATGCTTTATAATATGTAAGGCTGCGTGGTAGCAACTGCCCTGTACCACTAAAGGAAAACCCTTATAAAACAGGCCATCAGTAAAAAGAGACTCAGAGATATATACTTTATTTCTAATACTCAGGGCAGAACTGGCACTTCATATCACATTACACAATGTAATTCTTCTATAAGCAACTGTCTAAGTCATAGTTTGCTATATGATAACACGCATGAAGTAGAGACTTTTCAATATGCTTGTCTTATGCTGTTGATTGTCTTTTAAAGAACCATAATGATCAGAAAGTATACAGAAAATTACTTTACTAGTTGTCACGATCTGCTTTAACATTAAGGTGGAAATCGTGATGGTTCGAGGGATCTCGAGGTGCAAAAATAAGAGGCAAACAGCAAGGGACTATAATTTCAACAAAACAACAAAGCACTTTATTGAGTGCTGATAAACTCAATTATGTGATAGAGGGGAGACGCATCTTCTTCCGTGGGGAGATCTCGAGAGTCCCTTCAGAGAGTATTGGTTTTTAAGTCTTTTTCCAAAGCGAGTAGCCTCTGGTCAAAAGGCAGGGAGATTTATGGCCTATTGTGAACAGGCCCGTAACAACATCAGGTATGTGCTGTGTTGTGGCAGTAAACATAGGTGCTGTACCATGGCAGTATACACTGTACTTACAGCTGCCCTGCCTGTATTGTGGCAGTAAACATATGCACTGTACCATGGCAGCCGTTCTGCCTGAAGCACTGTACTGCAGCAGCAAACATCTCCCCCCCAGCCAGGCCAGGGTGTGTCTTGTGGGGTCTGTCCCAGTCTCTGTCCCGATGATCGGGAGGCCAAAGGAGATCTTCGGGCTGACCCTTACACTAGTCATCATTCTAGCTGATCAACTGTCCTTTAAATTTTTATGTTTATAAACATCAGCCTCTGAATATGAGAATACTTGGTAAATTTTAGCTTTTCTCCAATTAATGAAAAAAATATTCTTCTCAGCAGAAGGCATTCTGTATTATCTATTTTCATCTTTCTGTTCTTCCTTCACCTTTTTTCTATCAGTCCTTACTTTTTGAGTAAAGAATATTAAATTTGTCTTTTACTGTTCAGTAATTTACAATGGAGGGAAAGATAAAATTTGTAGCAGTCACAACATCTTAGAAAATCAGATTCCAGAAGGCTAATCTTACCTTATTCTATAACTAGTGATATGAAAGATGCTTCTGCTTGTAATTATCATGAAGGCAATGAATGCCTTCTCTGTTGAGTAGAGAAGGTGAGATCTTCAAAGTATATGACTAAGTGCCTGAAGTTATATGACACGCACTCATGCTTCATCTGGATCACATATTCATCAGTATTCAAAAGTTAAAACATCCTTTGCATAGTTTCCAGGTAAGGCTTTCTGGAACAATTTCCTTTGAAGCATTCAGAGGAATGTAGCAGAAATCACCACTCTCACGACTATGTTTGGAGAAGACACTTGTCTATTTGACAAGTCTATTTGAGTCTATTTGACTCTCTACACCTTAATCCAATTCAACTCAGCAATCTCAATCTCTCCTCCACAGCATTAAGTCACAAACTTGGACATTCAGCACCTACATTCCATGCAAATCTTGTGAAGTTCAGCAAAGCCAAGTGCAAGGTTTTGCACCTGAGTCAGGGCAATTACCAATTTCTATACAATCTGGGGGATAAGTCGATTGAGAACAACCCTGCAGATAAGGATTGAAGGGTACAAATGGATGAAAAATTTGGTGTGAGCCAGCCCTGTGCTCTTTCAGCACCTCAAAAGAAGTGTGGCCTGCAGGTTGAGGGAGTTTATTCTCCTCTACTCATGTGAGACCCCACCTGGAATACTGCATCCAGCTCTGGGTTGCCCAGTACAAGAAGGATATAGACTGGTTAAAGGGCATACAGAAGAGTTCTATGAAAACAGTCAGAGGGATGAAGCACCATTCCTTAGGAGAAAATCTGAGAGAGTTTGGATTGTTTAGTCTGCAGAAGAAAAGGTTCTGAGTGGATCTTATTGTGGCCTTAGACAATTTATAAGGAAGATGGACAAAGGTTATAAAAAAAGCATGTAGTGACAGGATAAGGAGAAATGGTTTTAAACAGAAAGAGGATAGATTTAAAGTGGAAATAAGGAAGACATTTTTATAAAGAGGATGATGGGGCACAGGAACAGGTTTTACAAAGACCAGGTTGGATGAGGCTTTGAGAACTAGATCCAATGGAATGTATCCCCTCCCACAGAGGTAAGGTTGAGCTGAATGATCTTTAGAGATCCCTTCCAACCCAAACCATTCTGTAATTGTCCAATTCTGTGGTCACACTAAGCTCAGATGAGCTCACAGAGCAAACACTAAATAGGGAGGATATGAACAGGCCATGTAGTTTGCTGAGAAGCCGGAGAACAATTTATCAGTACAAATGTGGGAGGAAAGTCTTCCTTCTTTCAAAGATTTGTTTTCAAATATAATTTAAGTATGTTGAGCTTTAAGGGAATCAATTTCCCCACAAAAGTTTGGTACTACTGTGCACAAATTAGACAAATTTATGCAGTATGACAGGAAACTTTCAGAGATAAATCTCTGCTTAGAGTATAGGTATACCCTGTGTTGCAGAATCATCTCGGGCTACCTCTGTGTTCTGTTTTCACCTATGCTTTCTATCTAAATTGACTAAGAATGAGACTTTCAGTAATTGTATTTATGCATTTTATAAGTAGCATTTGTTTTTTCACTGAAACAATTTTGTTAAATATTGATTTTTAAAAAAAATATTTTAATGTATTTAAGTGGTAATGATTTTTTTTTCCTAATAACCACAAAATGATAAATGAAAAATTTCAGCTTTCTCGTAAAGTTTTTTGTCTAAGTAGAAAATTCCATCACAAGAACTATTGAAATGTAGAGGAATAAAGGGAACTTATGAAGAATAGAATGACTCTTGGTATACGTAAAACGGAATAGAGAAGGGGACCATGTTTTTGTCTTATAACACAATAGCTGGTAGATTACCTATATTCATTTCTTAGAAAAATGCCTCTATTCTGTCAAAAAAAATAGAATCCTTGACTTTTGTAGCTACATGTTGAAATGATACCAGAATGCAATGGTTTTAGAATTGAAAACTTATCCCATGTATAGAAATTTTTATGGATATCAGAAAGAGCTGAGAATATTCCATATTTGGACAAAGAGAATCTCAGAGTGAAAAGTTTTCCAGAGAGAGACTGCTTCCAAGGTTTGACTGTAGCTGGGATTTTTTATTTTGAAGGACAGCTTAATTATCATGCTATGGAAAATATTGCTATAGATGATGTGTAAATACATGATCCCTTTGGTGTGGAAAAAGAGAAACATACAGATTTATTTACACAAATAAGCCATTACAGTAATATTAAAGGGGTGAATGAGACTCTACATAATCTTAAAAAAATTAAATAAGGATCAGGATAAGATAATACCTTATTTCCTTCAGTCTACTTTTTCTAGTGGTTAAAAGCAGATTTGCCTAGAGTTTTACTGTGTCTGGATAATTTTTTTCAATTTGACACATACCTGCTACTTATTTTCACATAGACTAACAGTGTCCAGTGAAGTGTCACACCATTGCTATCATGATTTATTTCCTGCCAGTCCTGTTCTCTATAAATGGCTCTGTTTAAAAACAGCAACAAAACAAACAAAGCCAGAGAAACACTTGCTAAATTTATTTTTCAGGAATTGCTCATATGAGCAATTTAATTGATTTCCTTGATTTAGGATTTTGCAGTTATTACAGGAGTCTATCACCACAGAGTATTTGAAAAAGATAGGAAAGAACAATTAATGGAAAAAGGAGAGACTGACCAATATGACATGAAAAGGTGGAACACATGTGAAAGCACCTAATGTGAAAGATTTTCGTATTATCAGCATCTCTATTTAACTAAAGGTAGACTGATGTAAATCAAGGCTTAGGAAAGGAAAAAAAAAAAAAAGAGAAACTGTAGGAAGAATGAATAGTCTCTTTTCACCTGCAAATGGTAGAGGAACTTATGTCTGAGTAAAATCCATTTTATATGTTTGCTATTGAAGTCCTAAACAGGGTAAAAATATAATCTTGCAATTTTTATGGTCTTGGGTATGTTTTTTATTCTACTTTTGTATTGTAATTTCTATGTATAGAAGAGATTTGTAAACATAAGAAACAAATTAGTTTTTGTATGTATACTTATAAAAATAATCTCATTGCAAAATATTAATCCAGCCATTTCTCACAACAGTAGGTCGGTAAAATTTTGTCATTACTATTTATAGAACTGGATAGGAGGCACATAAGCGACACATAGAGCTTGTATTATCAATTCTTCACATTTTCTAACAACTAAATTCAATATTTCTTCTTCACTTTCAGGGACAGATGATAATTTATCTTAGCTTAAACAGTGCATGTGCTGTATCTTTGATAGACAGTAGTTGAGTTTATTTGCTGTTTTCCACTCCGGGTACCTGTTACAGAATGAGTGGTCACTTCTGATAGCCTCGTCTTCCTTCTGAAGAGATTTTCTTCCTGACAGTATTTTCTCCATGTCTAATGCTCCAGTGTGTTGCCTATTAAATTATATATTTTCGTTTAATATATCCTTGTTTAGTTCTCCCATGCTATTTTTTTTCAATCATTTGTACCTGATTCTAATTTTGGATTAGAAAGTTATGCATGCTCTAAAATTAAAGAAGATATTTTCTTATATTGGCTTGAACAGTATCTAAAGAACCTTTTATTTATTTAGTAATGGAATGTGAATTATAAATATCTCTGCTTACACCAGCAGAAATTTTATCTAATATTTGTTGCTTAAGGAACAAAAATACATGAAATAGCTTATAAATGGACTAAACTATGTTTAACTTTTTTTCCTAAAAAGATTGATGAATAATTTAAGGATCCCTGGGGGAAGGTCCAATTTGGTTTTGGTGCTTTTCTCAAGTTCTCTTGACTTTTCGAATCACAAAGTGATTTTTTAAATTAAATACGGGCCTCTTCCATGTTACAGGGGTTCTTACGTTTATACCATCCGCTACTGAGATGTGAAATTTTGCTGATATCTTTAAATGGCTTCCTTGCCTGATATCCTAAAATGTGGTTTTATTATCAAATTGTGGTTTTATCATCAAAGTTCAGCAAACATTCTCGAAAAGGGAACACACTATAGATACTTTGATACTTGATAGCATAAAACAAACAAAACCACTTTTACGTGCACATAAGCTTGCTCTAGAGGGCTCAGAGAAACCTTCCTAGAGACTCCAAATCTGGTTAAAACTGTAGGGAGGGGTCTTGTTGCTTGCCACTTTACTTCAGCATCCTTCATTTAGGTCATAGCCGGTAAAAACAATTACTGAATCCATGCACAGCCATCACTTCTACAAGCAGACTAAAATGAAAAGAAATCTGTAACTAGAAAAGTTACTTTGAACAGACAATGGTGTTGCAGCAAATATTTTTTCTGATACAGAAGCCATTATTAAAATTCATTTTGATATTGCTGGAATTAAGTCTTGGAACTCTGATAATATACTCTTAAAAGTGGATTGACTCTTACAGGCTTATTTATCATTACAAGGAAGAAATCTCCTTAAATAAAGGATAACACTTTCCCACACTGTAGTTGTTTTGCCTTGATGTATTGACCAGTGTGCTTATTCAAACTAAGAAAAAGTTAAAATAGAAGGAGTATTAGATTTAGCTAAGTATTAAAATTACATTATAAACAGGGAAATGTTTATTTAATATAACTTAGAAAAAAGAAGAAAATTAATTAAGAAAGAAATTCTTAAATTTTCTGACTTTAAAGATTAAAAAATAATATTTTGGGTCATAGAATGAAAGATTTCCTGAAAACATCTTTCCTGTAATTTATTCTTTACTGATATCTTCCGGCAATACTCTGTTTGTTTTTTTCCCCCTCCATGCTTTACAACTAGAAATTAAGTCAAAATATATCTCTGCTGCACATTGATTTTCTTATTTTTCTTCTTACATTTCAATTTGATTTTTTCAAATTCTGAATTTTTAAGAAAATCCTTTTTTTTACATAATCTCAGACAGTGTCTCCTTTTTTTTTCCCACTATGGCTGATATGCTGGATTCTAAATGGAAGAGAGTGCAAGGATGATTATGTTACACATTTGTGCTCACACACACATAGATAGAGCATTTGTTCAAATAGACATGTCTGCTGAGTCAGCACCAAGCCTCATAAGGACACCGTCATTTCAACTGAAATATTGTTTCTGAAAAAATATTTCCAAAAGGATTCACTTTATTTGAGATTTTTACTTAAATTATAATGTTAATATTTATTTGTAATATTTACAAGTCACACTCAAGGCCTTGCCATAGAATTTGATTTTTAATTTTTGATTTTTTTTTTTTTGAGGACCTGATTTAGGACAGTGGTAGCTTGTCTTGTTCTCTAATCCTTTTTTTTTTTGTGTGTGTGTGTTTATATGTCTGTATGTCTACATGTGTTATTGTTTTATAAGTTTTAATAATTTTTAGAAGCCTAAAAATGACTTTTCTTTCTGTCTGATTTATTAAAACTTTCTATTTCTTGTTATTGAAATCAGATATGCATGATATCTGATTCCATTCTCTCTTCCAAGTTTCACTGATAAAAAAAGGCAATTTTTAAAAAAAACCTCAAACCTGCTAAATTCAACATAGCAATATGGAGCTGTAATAAATGTTGTCTCTCAGTACAATATGCAACAAAGATGCCTATGTATATTGCAATGAATAAAAGTCCTAAGAGTCACAAAGTCTGACTGTCGGCAGTATGATAGTACAGTACCACAATTAGGTTTTAACCACTGTTTTCCAGCACCAAGATTCTGTGGCTGGCTGAGGGCTCTGCAGTTACAAAAGCAAAAAGTAGTTAATTAGTTTCTTGTGTGCAGGTAGATGGAAATTTTCTACTGATGGTTTTTGTGCATTTTTGGTTTAAATTAACCCCAGAAAGATGTATGTTGGTGTTATCATAGACACAGCATGTCTTCATTTAATAAATAGCTAGTTGATTTTTCACAGGAGTGTTAAATATATTTAGGAAGTATGTATGAAGATGCTGTACAACAGAACATACATATCCCTTTCTCAAGCATGTTAAGGACGCCAAACTGATGAATGAGAGCCTTAAGTGCTCACTTTCTCAGTTCCTATCAGAAAACTGTGTCTTTTTTCCTTTGTAATGATTGTATGATTAATAGAGCAAAATAAGGCTTTCAGAAATGCTTGTTTTAGAAAACAGAATGTTTCAGTTTCAGAATGTGTCTAGGAGAAACAAAAGAGACATATTATTTGCCAAGTTAATTCTTTGTATATTGTTCTGTAGCTCATATCTGTGACCCCAAAAGTGGAAAAAAAAGAGAAAAGTATTATTTTTCTTGCATTTATTTTGAATCTTTCGACTTATCTTACCAATTTGGATGCTGTCTGGGGTGTGTGATCCTTGCTGATGACCACAGATGTCCATTTTCCACAAGTCTTGGCTAACCTTCTGTTGATCTACACCCGCACAGCATTTCTCTCTGGTTTTGATCCAGAATACCCTGAAGAACATGGGATTCCTTCAGAAAAGGCAGTTCATGATTTTATTTTTGATTTAAACATCATGACCGTTTTAGGTTTTAGTGAGTTGTGAAAACTTAATGGAGTTGTGGAAAACTTTACAACTAAAAGCTTAAGAACCGCAAAGAGAAGTTGTAAAGTAGGTATGTATTTATTCAGCGCTGGACGCAAGGGGGATATTTCCTCCAAATACATGCGTGCCTTCAGCAGGTTGAATTCCCTATTTATTCTTTACAGACTAGGATTACACAATACGCCTAATACATATTCATTTCCTAACCCCGCCTATCTTCGCCTCATATTAAAATTAGCTCCACACCTCTCTGCGGTTGCGCATTGATTTCTAGGGGTCTTCTGGTGGTCTCTAGTGGCCTTTAGGGGATGAAGTAAAGAGCTCTTCCTCAGGGATGAACTTTTCACCTTGTTCTTTTGCGCATGTTCTATAGGCTTTTGGCCCATTTCCAGACATGATACTGTTTCTTTGCTAGTTCAGTGGTCAGGAGAATTCTCTTATCGTAACAGAATCTGTAAGGGCTTTTGTTTCTTTATCCTGTTTTTGGCATTTGGCTTTCTTCTTATGTTATAGCATCCTGTTATTTGCAAGGACTGTGAATTGTTTAGGGATTCCAGGTGGTCGTGTTAGACCTCCTTTTTCCCTTTTGTTCTTAAATCCTAATCTTAATTTCTAATTTTTTAATTCCCATATCTCATTAGTATCTTTCATCTTCACAGTAAAAATTTACCGAGGGTTCTGTCTCTAATTGTTTATCCCCTCTATTGTTAAGGAACTATCTAAAATTCCGCAGCCTGGCATGCGAACCAGGTGACTGCACTATTAGTCCCATATACCTCACCAATTTTGTTTTATTAATTGAAAAGTAATAGACAACAGAGAAGATCAATGGATTCATGGCAGAAATCTTCAGAAAGAAAACGATTAATTGGCATTATGTCATACAAGAATAAGATTAGTATTTTGCCTATTTCATCTACTATGGATAGGAAAAGTATCCACAAACAGCAAAAGGGTTTCGGTGTCAAGTGCATCACGAATTAATAGGCAAAGTATTGAGGAACATTTGTCTGTCTTCTGTCTTTGAAATAGAATACCGAAATGACCTAGGCATATATAATATGGAAACCCAAGATTTTAGTGACTTTTTTTCCAGTGCTCATCTCTTCATTTTCCCATGTTTCTTTGATGTGTCCTAATAGAAAGGAATGGTTCAGGACACTGCTCTTTCAGCAGGGACAAAACTATTTGGCACTATTGGATTTTGTAAATGATTTAGAGGAAAATATCCAGTTCAAGTCTCTCTCTGCATACAAACTTTTACATTTCTTCTAGTGATTAGAGCTACTTGACTTCTTTATATGATTCATATCCTACTTAATTTAAAAAGTGCTTGCTTTTCTTGAAGTACCTGATATATTAACTATATAACACTATAGTAAATTCCTTTAAAATATGGAATCTCTGCATAACAAGGTTAAGTTTAAAAAATTCCCTGTGAGAAATGTAACTTGTACAGTGTTTGTTTTGGTGTTTTAACTGTTCTTAATGGTAACAATGTCAAATAAATTGTAAATCTTTCTATTAATCATAGCATTATCTACCAAGCCCATTAGTTTATGTTTCCACCTGCTTAGGCCTAGAAAGAAACACAATTTTAATGTCATGATCCCTCTCTGTGTCCTCTAACCTTATGACCCACATCTGTGATCTGTGAAATTGAATGTATCACTCATTTATTATCAGCTCTTTTTAAATTTCCTCTCCATCTAACTCTGCAACTAAAAGGCTGTTTTAATTTTCTCTTCTGACAGCAAAAGACATATCTGCATGATTAAAATGCCAGATATCTTTATAACTGTTATCAATTACATTAATTAATAGAAAATAGCAGTAGAATTTGCATGGGGAAAAAGTATTACTCTAAATCTTAGTTAATTCACAGTTGTCTGCAAGATGCCATTACTCTTACACTCCTCTTATTTTTTGCCCTTATGTGTATTCATTGTTAATAAATACTTCCCTGAAAAGTATGATGTATAGTTGCTGTTTGTATCAATATAAAGCATGGTCCAATTGTGGTTCCCTTTCTCATGTTGAGAAGAAAAGGAAATTTCTTTCATAAAACAAAGAGGCCTTATTAAGAACCTAAATTATATAACAGCAAGCAGTCTGCATGACAGTTATATATTTTTTAATTAACTGAGTTTATAGACTGTGGGTTTATAGTGAAATATATTTTTTCAGTTCGAACTCTCCCTAAAATTAGTTTTTCCTCTATTCATAGCTTCTGAGTGGAAGTTCAGATCTTACATTAAATGTGCTGCTCTCAAAGTGAGCTCTGTTTGTGAGAGGTGCAGAAGCAACATGTAATAGTTTCACAGCTTGGCAGCCTGATGTGAAATAGAGTGGAAAAGATCTCAGGTCTCAATGATGATAGGACAAACTGTTTCAGACTTAGTATTTGGCTGAGGTTTTAAGGGTTTTCAACCTTCTGTTGTGGGTAGGTAGTCCCATTTATGTCAGTGAAGCTGCTTCCACCCCACAAAGTAGTCCTGTGAAAACATTCATATTGGGCAAATTTCATATGCATTGATGGAAAGCATGTTTATTCGGTATGGATTCAAAAAACGTCCCTGTAGAAATAGTGACTTTGCCTAAGATGGGATGTAAGGATATTTTAGTTCTGAGAATTTAGGTTTCTATCTACTTATATGATTTTTATAACCACAATCTTTCCCTGGCTCTAGAACTCAGCCTTTTTCGCTCCTTTGGCCCCTTACCACAGACCTCAGCCAAATGATATTTTGGTCAGCCTGGAGGTCTCCAAGAGCCCCTAGGATCTTCCCAAGTTTGCATTTTCTCCATACATGGAAGGATAGGCACAGATCTTGCAGGGATTTTTGAACTCTTTACTGTAAAATAAATCCTCACATTTGTTTAATTCTGTACTGTAAGAGCTTTTAAAATAGTCTGTATAAATTATGGTGGTAATATAGTTTCATAGAAATGGAACCAACCATTTTGTTCTATTTATTTGTTTGTTTGTTTCAATGTTTTCCTGATGAAATTGTGGGTTTGGTTTACCATGGTTGTTTTTTTTTTTATTTAATGGACAGCAATGATATATGTATATATGCATGTATTGATAGATATCTAGCTATTTTTGCTGTAACTTAATAGGCAGTTTAAGAGGAACACAGTAATTTTTTAAAAATTCTTAATTAAAAATCCAGGTCTTTATAAGATTCCTCAAATAATTATTGTCATACTTCTTTTATTTTCTAGCCTTTGATTGTAGAAAAACTCCAAAGTCTTGCAGAAAAATGCCAGAAGTGCTTCAGAGAAAGGGACCTGAAGGAAAAAAATCTGTTTCTCCAAAGCATTCTGTAGCTAGAAGTGGAATTCTTCTCACCTATAATACCTCTGCAATTCACAGAGTAGATGTGTGTTGCAGATCAAAGCCACAAATTGACAAAGTATTCAGAAAGAAAACCTAGGACTCTAGCAGGGCTTCTTTCCTCTTATTTCCATACCACTCCTGCAATAGGTTACAATAAACATCATTTATCCTTTTTTTTTTAAGAGGAGAGTGCATGGTGCTGCTGTACTTTCCCTGTTTACCTGTACTTAAGACAGAAATTAGAGCCTTTCTGATAGTACTGAAGAAGGGAAATACTATAAACAGCTCACCACTGAGACAGAAAGTTAATACTTTTAAAGGAAATGTTGAGTTAGATAGTAATTTCTTAAATTTTAAATATGTTGAATGTCTTTTATACTTAGAATTCAAGAAGAAAAAGGTTCACAAAACTGTTTCATTTTGTAAACAAACAAGCCAGGCATTAGCAGGTTATTGCATTTATACAATACTTTATGACAATTGTATTTACCTTAAAGAGATAATCTGTCATTTGGAACACAGTCTCTTTTGCAGATTTGGAATACTAAGGAGATATTATTTATATGTCTATATATATATATCTCAAAGAAACAAAATAAATATCTGAGAGTTTTAAAGGGGGATAAGGGCAGGATCCCCAGATGTTTATATTGGCTTGTTGTCTGAGTAGATTACAGTGCCTATTCTGTCAAATAGGACTGCATTATACCTTGCTCTTAGGAAAGTGTTCCAAATCATCATAAATAGTTTTATATTACTTTCTTTATTTTCTTCTCTTAATTGTGGTTAAGTAAAAGTCTGTGTTACCTTCCCAATTATTAGCTGGTAATTATAAAAAAATTTAGATGTTCTTTTTCAAATACAATTTTAAAATATTTTAAATCAAAAAATAATAATAAAAATAGTTGCAAAACAATCTATGGGTATCAAACAATATTCTGGGCATATTTTGAAAATAAGTCAGTCAAAAAATCAGTTCCACTGTCTGGGTCACTGTTTTGGTAAAGGGGTATTCTTTTCTATTTTTAAACAATGAAGGCATAACTTTGTTCGTGTGTATACAATTCCAGAATGCAAGTGATATGCCTAATATAATTTTGGTGAAATTAATTTTCTATAAAAGTTTGTATGCTGGATTTTAAATCCATGAAAAATGATGAAGAAAGTCTTTGGGGGAAGTCTTCTCTTGTATACCAAGAAATGCTTCAATCTTCTGTGGAAGTACATAATCAGTATTACTGAAAATCAGTCTATTTTGTTATTACATTAAACTCTGATTTTATCTAATTTCTAAAATATCTGTACATGTATTTGTTGGCTTTTTAATTTATTTTGGCTTTACTCTTAAAATATTTTCTGAGAGAGGCTTGTAATAAATAGAAAAGAGCAGCAAAATTCTGTGCCTGTATTTTACAATTGATACTTTTAACTAACTTCGGTTAAGCCACCTTGATATGAATTAGAAGCACCCACTCAAATGGTTTCTGGTAATATTTCCAAAAGAAAGAGAAAACTCTGAAAGCATCAGCATTCTGCTTTGGGTTTTTTTTCTTCTAACTAAGATTAGGGATATCAACTACAATTTTTACAGAAGTTCAAGGAGAAGCTACATTAAGAAGTAGAGAATCTGAGTAGCTAGAGCAGAAAAAGCCAGTTAAACCTTAAAATAATTTCTCTAGAAAAACTATAGAGTAAATAGCATTTTGTTTGATACCTGTGTTGTCATGGGAACTATCTGGGCCAACTGAACCCATTATTTAAGTTCAGTTGGGACCAAAGGACCAAAGAGACCAAAGGACAGAATTTAAATTAATAAGTTCAGAGGTTTTATAAATTGGAAGGAAAAGCTAATTCAATTCCAATTAAGGGTGATTATTCAATGATTAATCTGTAATGAAGAAAGCATTATTTTTAACCTTGTGTATGACTCATTTCATAGCAGTGCAGCTAATATGTGACTTTGTAAATGTGAGAACCTTTGGCAAAAATTATCAGTCTATTTCTTGGAAGACTGTAAATATAATTTTGGCTTTATTTAAGTTAATTTCAAAAACCATGATGGAACTTACTAGGACAAATGTTTCATATGCAGCACTTAAATGATTCAGAGACATAAAAGTTACAGGAAATGGATGACTTACATCTTGGAATGAGTCAAAAATCTTTTGAACTTCTACAGCCAAATGAGCACCTGTTTACAGACACCTCTTGACACTTAAAAGTCCTGACATAAGCTGTGTTCATCACTAAGATAACAGTGAAAGAACAACGAGATAAAAATTAGCTATTTTCCTTTCTTAGGATATGAATAGTAGTCTGATGGGAGAAATGGCTGTCACTGCTTCTAGTAAAAAGGAACTCTCAGGTTAAAATGCATTTATACTACCTATTCCATCTCTATAAAAGGAATCAAGGAATTCAAAGAATTCAAAGCAGCTCACCAGTGCTGCTAATCATCAGTTGTAGAGTAAATTGCTTTGACTCAAGTAGACATTGTTGCCAGAATGCTCATCATGTCCCCTAATCACATGACTGCTATAGCTGAGAAGACAGAACAAAAAAAGTACTATTTCAGCACTTTCAGATATGGAAGCTTAGTAATTATTTTACTGATTTGATTGTCTTGTACCTGATAACTTTATTCATTTGGAAACAACTTCACCATATAGCATATAAATGGATGTATTGATTGTGCTCTGATGTTTTTTTAATATAAGCATAATTTTTAAAAGATTGTTTATCAATTCTTATGTCCCATGTCATTTTCAGTATACCTTTTATATCTTCCTCCTAACCTATCTTTGTGTCTTTTGCTTTTAAATTTTACCTACTGAAAAAATCAGCTTGTATTTTTCCAAGATTTTTTTCTTCCTTTTTGAAATGTTTTGTAGAAGAATATTCTTTTAGGTGATAAATAGATATATTGCTTTGTACTGTGCAGTATCATGTCAGTACATTAGCTTTGTAACTCTTGGATCAATGATCTCTATATACTGTCCCACCAAGTCTTACACAATTTTGTTTTCCTAAGATGCAAAAATAGTCTGTGCATTCCACCAAGGTTATTCTAGTGCTTGCTGAAAATATAGTGGTTGTCTGGACTGCTTCAGTCAATACACCTGACTGAATACTCTCAAATCATGGCATCAATCTGTTTATTTACTCTGCTTATAGTGGAGAAAAAGTTCTTCACTTTTAATGAATTTACTTATAAAAATAATTCAATGCTTTAATGTCCTTCATGAAAGTTACAATTTTTTTTCTTTCCTCCTGAACCTTCAAATCACTGTTTTGCTTTCTTTCATAACTGCCAACAACCATCAGTTAATCACAAACAGACTAGCAATGATAAATTGTAACTGGTCCTCTTAAGTCCCCAGGGCTAAACTAGCAAGCCTTCTGCTTAGGAGGATCGTTACGAGGATGAGGACGAAAGGACGCTCTGGTCTTTCTGCTGAACTCTGTTTAATCCAACTTCATTCCTAGGCAGAGGGTAGGGGAAGGGAAGGGACCAGTTTGCTCACCCAGCAGCAGAAAGAAGAGAGCGCGAGCCACGTGTCCTGGGAAATTTTATCCCCCTAGGGAGCAGGGGGACACTGGGAAGAGGGACCACTGGCCAATGGGACAGAGGGGAGAAGCTACATTCCAGGGGTAGGGGGGAACGGGACCCACCACCACAGGTAGTGCAGGGAGAGAATACAGCTACTTAGTGCAACCATTATATAAATTCAGTGCAACCAAAGAACCCAGTGCAAACATCAAGTGTAGTTCACCACAACAATGAATTAAACATGAAGGTTCTTTCTTTGCCTCTGGCCATCCCTCCAGTATCACCCTTTTGAGGACCAGCAGCTTCACATCCTCATGTTTCCTGAATTGAGTCTTAGAAGTGAATACTTTCAGTCAGTTTTCATAAGTCATGTATTTCAATTTGGGACCCTCAGCATGGTAACAAAGCTTATTTTTAGACTGGCATAGCTTAATAAAATTATTTTCTGAAAATATTATTTTAGGGGCATGAAGAGCTCTTCGTCAGAACTCACCAATGTTGCACATTGAGCTAAAACATTTCTACTTCTTTAAGAGCTTCCCTGGTGCATTAAAGTTTATCTGAAAGAAAGGCAATTAATTTGATTAGTAACAACCTCATTTCAATATTGACTAACTTAATGACAAAGTCTCTGCTTTGGTTCTTGATATATAAAAAACTTGAATTTAAGGCACCACTTGCATATTTTTTTCCTGTTGTTATTTTGCTGAAGTGAATATAAATATGACTGTTTAGATCTAATTAAAATACTATTGCTTCTTGAATATTTATTTAGAAGTACTTACGTGGTGTACACTAGGTGTGCTCTTTGTCTTGACATTTTTTACTGAAGTATCTTCTCTAGTTAGGTTAGGGACTTTATAATTACTTTGATCTTTGGCTAATATGAATAAAAACTAACAAATTAATATTCACCAGAAACTTTGCATATTATTTTTTTTTATTTTTAACTGGCCTATTTTTTTTCTGCCACTTCTTTTCCCTCACATTGAAATTGGAACAGAAAAACAATGCCAAGAAAAAAGCTATGAAATACTGTTTATTTTTTTCCTTTATTTCTAAGGTTTTCTCTGGATTGTATACAGTAAAGGATACTGGTGGTAAATATGGGATACATGGCATTCACCTGCCTTTTTTTTTTCTTTTTTTAATTTAGGTGAATTTCCTATATTCACCTAAATTGAAACACAGTACCTTGGAATTTTTCCTTGTTAGGTAAAACAGAAGAGTATAAAGTGAGTATACGGTTTTCAAATATTGAATAACTTTGCAAGATGTTGTAAAAGTTGATTTTATATTATTGTCCATGGAGTCTAGCTGGCTGAGAGGAGACAGAAATGTATACATCTACAATTATGAACTTTATAACAGTGAGTGGATATGAATTTTGTCTCTACTTTACATACTTGCCTTATTCTTAACCTGTCATTAAGAAATCAAATTTAAAAGTTAGTACATTTGCTTAAGGGAAAGATAATGAAAAAGAAAACCTCACATCAAAGAATGAATTCTTCAACAGTCTTTACACTGTACAATGTGGTGACAAAATAATAATAAGATGTTTCTTTTCTGCCAAGATTTGTTAATCATAGCCCACTGTAATCACACCAGTGAGGCACTCCTCTCAGCTGGAGTGAAATTCTCCTTTTGCATTAAAAAAGAGATACTCTTATGTACATTAAAAAATCATTTATATGCTTATTTGGAATACTGAATCCACATTAAGTTGCTTCAGGACCATAGTATGTTATACCATAGTATGTATGGTATAAACATTACACAGCTTACCTTCTTTCTACAAAGTTTATATTAAAAAGACTTGTTAGTTTTTTTAATTGCTATTTCAGTCATGGGAAAACAAAAAGACAAAGGAAGTAATGCAGATTTTCAGATTTTTAGTGGTGCTTTTAGGGTTTACATAAATTATAAGCCTCTTCATGAGCCTTTGTGTGATTAAAAACCAACCAACCAACCAACCAACCAACCAACCAACCAACCAACCAACCAACCAACCAAACCAACCAAACCAACCAACCAACCAAAAAAAATGCTGGAAAAAAGTGAAGAGAAAAACCCAAAAATCTGTCCCTGTGTATTTCAGTCAAGTAACTGTTATCGATATTTCATACATATATAAAATGGATCAATAGGAGTTACTTCATCACCTTTGGATAGATTTCCTTCAGTTACTTCTATCAAATTTTCTAGTTTTGGTCTCCCAAACAAATGAGTAGCAACTCAAGAATAAAATCCAGCCTGGTACAAGGATCTAGAGATTTATGTACAGAGAAACAGGATTATATTGTGTTTTTACTTTTGATTGTACCCTTGGACAATGGCCTTTTAAGAAGTGTGAATTAGGTGTTCAGAAAGCTTGTGTGGCTTAGAAATATTTTTGAAAAGCTTCCAAAGTTCAGAAGCCTGGGAACAAAAGCTGAGTCATTTCATGAGTTGTTGATTTAACAGTATAATTACATTCTATGTTTTGAAAATAAAAATTCTGTGTAGGTGGGAAAGTTGACTGGAGATATTTTAAGTTGCTATTATGCATGTTAACTGACATAATTTGTGATACATTCCATCTGAAAATGTTGAAGAGTAATAAATTTATGTCAACTTTATATTAGAAAATATTATGAGATGTAGCTATTATTTTTCTTCTCATATTATACTTTTAACACCTCTGAGACATTTCCTGTTTTACCCTTTGTCATGATAACAAAGGCCAAGAATGTCCTTTTAATTCTTACTTCCTCATTGTCTGTGGATAGGAAAACCACATATAAATACAGTATTTATTAAGAGAAGAAAAACTAATCCAAACTGCAATTAAGTGATGCATCCTTCTTTCTTTCACAAGATTTAAGAATATGTCAAATAACATAAAATAAGTACAATCTCAAAAAAGCAGTCTAAATATGATTGTAATACTGTCTTCTGTACCAGTCTTATACCATCTAGGATCATAAAAGTGCTGAAAGATAATAACATCAAGAACAAATTCTGATACGCACCATCTTCTATATTGCTTTAATGAACTAACTGGAAAATATAGAAAAATGTGGAAATAAAAAGAAAAAAAAATCTGTACCATTTTGAGATAGATCTCAGCAGACGAAAAACCCACAAAATTCCAGTAGTTGTCAAGAATCTTATATGAAATATATTTATTATGGTTATGGGATCTCTTATTTAAGAGTTCCAAGAAAAAATGTACTGTGTCTAGTTTGTTTTGACATGTTTCAATGTTATAAATTTCTTTCCTTTAATACTCAATTGAAGTACATTGTACCAACACTGAGAGTATTAAGAACAATATGATAATGCTTTTTCTGGGAGGATGATTAAGGTGTATCATAGGAGAGCTAGTAAATGCACAAACTGTAAGTGTCAGTTATTTTAACAGTGTTTCTCCTCTGTTGTGTAAGAAAAAGGTATAGCTTGCTGTAAGGATCACACTCATACATAAATTCTCAATATTCCAATAAAGATGTTTTGGTTAAAAGGCAGGAAGAACAAATAATGCAGGTCTGTATTTCATTAACCCTCTCCAGCACCAAGATTAAAAACATCATTCTCTTACCCTCCTTGCTCCCCTCGCCATCACCTGTCAGCTCCCCATCTACCCTCCCTCCCGCCCACCAAAAATACTTTTAATTTTTTCCTAGTGTGCTTATGGAAACTTCAATTTTACACTTATTTCTGCTGCTTGCAAAGTTTTACTTGGAAAATGTATTTTATGGAACACTGTACATAGAGCATGGATCCTTTTAATTTTCAGTATCAGATGGTGAACTTGGCTTGAGTTTAGTTCATTTTCTTCTCTGCACTTGCTCTTTCAATATTATTGCACTCAACATTTGCTCTCCCAATCTTTACACTGAAACATCAAGGCTTTCAGTAATAATAGATGATACTCAAGAATATGTTTATTAGTTCAATTCCAAATATTAAATGCTTTCCACATGCAACTGTTCAGCTGATTTAGAATGAAACAGTCCACATTTGCAGATATTTTTTCAAAAACAGAAAATCCTAAACCAATATTAACTACTATCTCATTTTACTGCTGTTTAATAAATATCTTTCTGAATGACTCATCCTTTGTCTTCAAAGGATTGGCAAATCAGTTGGAAGATATTAGCACACTTTTCAAATAACTTTGTATCAGCCCATATTGTATTTTTCTGATGCGATGGTACAAAGTTTGAGAATTACCTTATCTGAGTGGGTTTTTTTGCCCCTAAATTTTTTCAAAATTATCTTCATGCACACCTATATGTACGAAACCTCAAAACATAAAGCCAAATAGAAGATTTCAATGCAATGTTAGGTATAAAAACTCAACAAATTTTCTTGCAGTGGAAAATTATAAATATTTGTAATTACGATTCCTGTCCTGACTTACTTTCTTCCCAATTAAAGTAAATATATATTTTTTCGATTCTCTTCTCTGTCTCACAGGACTAAACACACACAGACAGACACACACACACACACACACACAAAATTAAATTAGAAAAAGTATTACATTATTATGAATACTTATTTTGATTATTTTTCTAAAATACTACCTTTGGCGAGAGTATATTTGTTGGCTTCTGATGTGAAAAAAAAGAATATTAAAGTCGAGGCTGCTAGGCAAACATGAAACACCAGGCTTATGAACCAAAAGGAAAATCCCAGTAATTTCCAAGGACATAGGAATTTTATCCAGTTACACACAATTTTTGTGAGTTTTTTTGTGTCTTTTATGTCTTGATAATTGCAGAATAGTTGCCCATATGGAGTATATTTAGAATATTTCTATAAAAAATTATACCTAGATAAAACGTTTAAATTTAAATGTAGTGGAAACTATGTATGACTTTGTTTTCTTGATTCATCCTGTCTGTTTCACAACTTGCGAGTACAGCTGTGATTTGTACTCAACACTGTGAAGTGGCATGAGCAGGTATCATTTGTATGCATTGTCAGTCAAGTGGCAAAGAACCCTGAGTTTCTGCAGTGTGCAGCTTCTTTATGTACTTCCTCCTCTTTGAATTTATTTTCATAAATTCTCTTGAGAGTAATCATTTCATAAAGTAACTTTCCCACCCTTGAATCCTAGTAGGGAGCAAAATTGCTGCTAATTATTGTAATTGCATGTTTCAATTAATTCTGGAGCACCAGGAATTAATCTTATATGAAATGTGATCTGCAGACATGTCCCTTAGCTTGTTAACTTGCTGTTAAGCTAAATCAGTATTTTGTTTTACTTTTGATGCTTGAAAAGATTCATTCGATTCTTGGCCTCAATTAGAGTTTCTTTGAACTGTGTCCTACTCATCTGTCAGACTGAAAAATCAATGATATAACTCCATTTTGCAGTGATAGTAGTTGAAAAGTTATTTACCTGCTATGATTTATATAAGAGTTGCCATTAATTTAATACAGATACAGCTTTAACAAAACATGATTAATTGCAAAACAAATTGTATCTCCTCTAGGGACTGCATTCATCAATACAATCATGAAAATTCTGAGAACTTTCAGAGAACATATGACTTCAAATTTCAGAGAAAGCTTTTTAAAACTGAGGATTCTTACTTGGCATAAAAGTAATATCACTTTAAAATGTCTACAATAAAACAAAAATTCTTGTGCTTTGAGCACCTGGATCAATAGTTAGGTACTGTCAGATGTACAGCAGAATTCAAAAGATTTCAAGAATATCTTTATCAAAGGCTGTTAAACCAAGAACATCTAAATTTTTTTTTATTACCAGCTAATAGTTGGGAAGGTAAGAGGGACCTTGTCTGCCTTAAGAGCTGGGCCCATATGAACCTCTTGAAGTTCAACAAGGCCAAGTGCCACTTCCTTCGCCTCAGTCATGGCAATCTCAGGTATACCACAGGTTGGGTGGAGAAATGATGGAAAGCAGCCCTGCAGAGAAAGGCTTGAGGGTGATGGTTGATGAAAAACTCAACAAGCTATCTGTGTGTACTCACAGCTCAAAAAGCCAATGGAATCCTGGGCTGTATCAAAAGCAGCATAGCCAGGAAGTCAAAGGAGATGATTCTACCTCTCTACTCTGCTCTTGTGAGACCTCACCTGCAGTACTGTTTACTTGATGTTCCCAAGGCAATAAGGACAGGCAACTTTTGAAGCAAGTTCAGAGGAGGGCCATGAAGGTGATCAGAGGGCTGGAGCACCTCCTTTATGAAGACAGGCTGAGAAAGGTGGGACCGTTCAGCCTCACTTCTTCACTACAAAGGTTATTGAGCACTGCTTCCCAGAGAAGGGTGGAATCTTCCTCCCTGGAAGTGTTAAAAAATATCTAGATGTGACACTTGAGTACATGGTTTAATGGTGAAGGGGGCAGTGTTATGATAATGGTTGACACCATCTGAGATGTCTTCTCAATTCCATAATTCTTAACAATTCTATGATTCTATACCTCTCAGATGTCTTTCAGTTATGGCCTTTGGCATCTTAAGATGAGCTCCAAATAAAATAATGGTTTCATCTACAGATCCTGTAGCTTCGTTTCTGTCCCCTACAGTTGTTCTCATTTACCAATGAATTTATTTCCAGAGAGAATGCATGAGTCAGTAATGACTCAATTCATTACACATACCTTCAGGTGAAAAAAAAGGAAATAAAAGGAAAAAGAAAATTTATTTTCTGATTACATTTGTCAATGACACTGCAGGTTCCCTATTTTCAAGTGAGGATCATCTCTCCCTGAAAGCTGCAGATGTGCCCTAATGATAATTTTATCACAATTAATATTTTATCAATACGGAAATAGGACTTGTTGCATATGTTTATAGGTGTGGCTGTGAAGGTGCAGAGGACTACTTGTGTGAAGAGAAAGGGTTATCTCTATGGTTTAATTTAGTAATAGGAGGAGAATACACAAGGTAGAATATTGGTATGACTAGCAACCCAAGTCGTAACTTATAAAAATATGCATGTCATGGTATTCTACACAATGATGAGTTAAAGACTGAAAGTAGAGGCAATACATGCTGTGAAAAAGATCACTCTTGGAAGCATATTAATGAATTCTTATTTGGGACATTTTTTTAATGTCATCATTGAAAAAACTGAACCTCTGAGGCAAGTAACTCATTAACTGAAAGATTCTATTTTTTCTACTTAACTAGCTGCTCCATTCCACTGTGTTATTGTAATAAGCATACTTATGTCATAGTAGCTGTGTTTGGTTTTCTTTTTTGTAAAAACATGTTTTTAAAACCAGGTACTTCTAATATTCTGTGTCCTTTTCCAATATTAATAAATATAAAAAATATATATGAGCACAAAAAATAATCCAGTACATGTTAAAAAGAACTTTTCAAAGAGGAAATAATAGGAATCCTAAGTACAGTCTATTTTCCAGAAATGTCTCACTTATTTTGTCTATTCCTGATATAATTTCAACTAGAGTAATCTACCCGAATAATTGCACAAAATTCCTTTGTTTGTTTTTTATTTTGTTTCAGTATATGTAAATATATGTTTAAGCAATTAGAAGTTAGCTTTTTATATATGAAAAAGGAATCATTCTTTGCAAACTGAAAGGCTATTGCTTTGGAGAATAGTAAAGATTACTTCCACAGAGTATGTAAGAAGCAAAATTAATATTTTTATGGTCATTAATAAATTCTTATTTTCTATTTCCTATTCTACATGGGATTATCTCTTTGCAAGTTTTAGGTGAAAATTTAGTCAATTAGTGCTGTTTTGATAATGGAAATTTAGATTATTTTTAAACCATTATTTTAACTATTTAATTATACTATATTATTTTATACATGGTTTATGTAAGACGTATGGTTGAGAACTATTAAATAAAATGGAAAAATGTCAGGTGAGTGAATATGCATCCTTTCATTTTAAAAATAATTGTTTTAATAAAATAAATAATTGTTGAAGTTGGAGAAGCTTTCCTGAGACTGAATGTCTTGTCATATCTGCATGCAAACAGTGTCAAGGAATTTTTTCTGGTCTGTAGGAGCTCGAGACAAATATGCTGCTCTCTCTATCTCCCTATTCCCCCTATGGTTTTTGGATTGAGTTCACCATGATTCATTTTTGTGATATTCCTATACAATAGATAAAAGATTTGTGATTTTTTTAGCTTTTCTATCTCCTCTGCAATATTTGATTACATAAAGAAAATAATGTCAAGAAGAAGAAGAAGTAGATACCCTTACAGCCTGAACATTGCTTCTTTACCTGACGGGTGAGCAGAAATTGAGTCTCTCTTAAAAAGATGCAAGAGATCTTGAACTTTCTTTCATCCACAAGAAATCAGCCTGTTCAGTACATCATTATAGGAATTGTTCTTTTTATTTTTCTTTTTCCACAAAAAATTATCAACTTTGTTTATTTACGTGGTAATGGTGGATAAAATTGATATTAAATCTTTAAAAATTTCTTGTTTCTCAGCCTAAGAATTTTTTTTCTCAGTTCAAAGAAAGAGAGATATGAAAAGGTTACAACAGAGCATGACACAACATATTATGTAAACTGCAAGTATCCATGAACAGTTTAAAAGCATAAGATGGAACAATATAGGTGGATTAATTGTATACAGAAATTTACTACTGAAGTGCAACAAGATCTTAAGGATAGAATGCATCTGTGAAAAGATATATTTTCAGCAGACCAGGGAGCAGAGTGGAAATACTTACATTCTCTGGAAGATGGTTCCAAGTCTAAAGACAGGTCTATAAATGACCATAAAGTTATATGTAATCCAAAAGATGAAAGAAAGTGGATTAAAAGAAGTGAAGGAAGACATCAAATACAGAAAATATAACCCAGTGAAGGTTTTTAAAAAAGGTAAGTGCATTCAGTCCATCTAAAATCAATTAAAATGTCCTGAGATATAATAATTAGTAATGATTTAAAAAAACAAAACTTAATTTTCCCATGCAATCATTTCACTTGAAGTAGATTTTTCTCTTTAAAGTCTTATAGTGAAGGCTAAGAGTTTCATTTTATAATAAGGTTTTGATCATTATATTTCAGACATTTGTCATAGGCATCAGGTGCTCAGGACTTACTTTACTCTCTATCAAGAGAAAATAGTTTTGATTACATGTATGGGAGGCCTATTTTTCCAACACATCATCATCTTTTTAGTATCCTGTGTCCGTTTCTTTTTCAAGCATCACTATTAGACAAAATCAATTTTTTAGTGGCAAATAATGCACAAGATGTGGGGGATCACATATGAAATTACGTGGGCCTGATTTCTTTTTTCTTTTGTCAGTTACCTACCTACAGCTACCTACCTGTCACTATTAATTAATAATTTATAACTTATAAAGGTTCATGAATGGACTTTCCTATGTAAAAACTTTTCTCTTATTAGTATTCCTTCTAACATTTTGCCAGGCTTCTGTTTCATTATTCCTTATCTTTTGCCTCAAGACTTAAATCAAAAGGTGTCCTGTTCAATTTCCTTCCACTTTAAATGACATTATTGTATCATAATTCACTGGTTAATTAATAATTTTGATTTGTGTCTCTTGATTATATTATTTCTCTATATTGTTGAAGTTATTTCTCTTCAATCCTTAGCTTTGTGAGGGCTAAAATTTAAGATTAATTTTAAACTTACACATAGTCATGGCCATTACTGACAGAGTAGTTGCTTAAATCAAAAAGTTGCGGGTTTGCATGTTTATTTTTAATTCAAATTCTTGTCCATTTTGGCAAAGTAGTAGAAAAAAGTGGTCTAATCAAATGTCTTCTTCAAAACATGGAAATGTAGGCTTAAGAATTTCAGAAATTATCCTTTAGATTTAGAGATACATTTGCACTAAAAATATGTGTGTAAGAGTCATGGATGACAAGGTGCCAAATGATACTGTTTGAAAATATTTATTAAGAGAATTGTAACTTCTCAAAATCTTGCAATACCAAAACATTTTAGATGTGAAGTACACAGAATTTTCATCCAGGAAATGTGGACAGCTTACAGATGACTGTATTTTCTTGCTTTAATTTTCCACCTTCTTTGTAATCAGCAAGAGGCTTCTGTGTAGCAAGATGAAATCTTGGATTGTTCTTAGTTCTTGTCATATCTATATATATATATAAAACAGTCAAAATCTGCTTTAAAAGTAGATCTGGTCCTAACCTTTTTTCCTGTAAAGAATGTGATTTACAAAGAATTACATTCTTGTGTAGCATAGATTTCTCATTGACACTTTTCTGAGACGACTCAAGTAATTTGTGACAAAATCAGCAAATTGTTTATGCTTACCTCCCTTTTTTAGATATATAGAAGACTTTTTACATGCCTACATAGTCACGTAGCTTTTACTTATTTTTTCAAAATTATTTTAATCCTTCATGTCTTTACTATTGCTATTCTACCTCAATAATACACTTTTAACTTAGTTTTCTTTCCCCTACTTTTCCACATATATGCCATTTCTCTCTTTATCTTATTTCTTCCCATGGTTGTTCCATATTATATTTGACTTCTCAGACATCCTGCCCAGTTGTCCCACATTTATCAAAATTCCTGGATACTCTGCAAAAAGAACTTGCCTTTTTAATTTTTTTTTATTTCAAATTTATTTTCGGTATTCTTCTCCTGAATTAGAGTTGTTCCAGTCTGCTATCTAAAAGAGTATTGTCCATCACAAGTATATATTGAAAAGAGAAATAATTCTGTGGCATTTAGCAGTAAGTTGAAGGAAATTTCTTGTTCATTTGAGCTGGCAGTGTATGCTTTCCTTGAAACTAGCTGCAACACTATGTACAATTCTGTCTTCCAGTTAAAACACCAAAAGTTTAATTAACCATTTATTTTCAAGAGAGAAGATTAGTTGTTTAATTTCCCCATTGAGATATTCAGTAATGGGAGGGGTAGTTTGTAATTTCTATTTTTTTTTTTTCAGATAAAACAGTTTGATAATTTCAGGAATATCTTGCTTTTCTCAGCTTTATGCCGAATTTTACCTAATTAAATTCCCCTGCTATTCTTGTGCTGCTTCTATAGAGGGATTTACTGGACCCAAAAATTCTGTTATTTGAGTTTAAAAAATAATACAAATTTAATAGTATTCTTTTCTGGAGCCTAAATAAATGTCTGCTAAGAACTCTTGGAGTTGGAATAAACTTCTTCCTGAGTATGAATACTACCTCATAGATATAACTGAGAGGGATCAAACTCCTTGCCATGAACATTAATATGTTGGTTCAAAATCATGACATAGATCCTAACAGTAAAACTTAAATGTAGGCTTACTGATCAAAAAGCAACATTTAAGTAAAACTCGGTATCTGTATGATTGGCAAGTATAAGAGCCTCAGTAACAAAATAAGAGAAAAGATATAAAACCCATGGCTTCAAACTGCAGTCTCTCTTCTTGCATTGTACTTTTTCTCCTCACTCTAATTTCTGGAAGTGTTTGAAATGTAATGTGCAATTAATAAGTGTGTCAAAGGATGCTCTAATTAGAGACAGGATTTAGTTTTCCAGTGGGGTTTCAGCTGACTATGTAAATTTTAATTTTGCTTTTATAAAGCTAACTTAACCACCCACATTTCTAATACAGATTGAAAAGTATATATCCATATTAACAAACACCTTTAAGAAGAATAACACATTACCTGAGTCTGTCAGTATGCTTATCACTTTTGAAAATTGATAGATTATTTGAGCTACTAAGCACTTAAGTAAATATATTAAGAGCATTAAAGGCACTAGCTGAACCGCCAATGAAAATGAAGGCAGAGAAACATAATTCACATATTCCAAAAGTGCCCTGGTAAGAGTGCTGCTCCTCATGGCAGAAAATGTATACTAACAGGTGGGATCAGTAAGCAGCTGCTTTGGCCACTAACAATATGCATGAATTTGGGCACCATCCATGATTTAAAATAGCCATATTTTAAAATAACTCATGAGAGAGGACTACTGTACAAAATGCCAGGACTTTACACAGTCCTGTTCCTGCAGTCATTAAGATTTGCATTAATAATCAATTTTAATTTAAATTTATGATCCATCATGTTCATTAGGAATTCTTTGTGCAGGCAGTAACAGCTGTGGTAATGAATTTTGTGCGATACCTTATGAATAAATAATTTTCCTTGCTAGTCTCGCTGAAAGAATTAGCCCTATATTACTGACATTTTTTTAAGAGCATATCAAACTAAAACACAGTTTTGCACAGTATTTAAAAAAGCTGCTGTAATACATATGATTGATGTAAATGAAATACAAAGGAAATAGTACTATATATAAGTCATAAAAATGACACATAGGGGCAAGAGTACTTTATAGAAAAAAGAGATGAAATACCAAACAAATTTTCTCCATATAAAAAAATTTAAATTCTACAAAATAATAAAAAAGTAATCCACAACATGATGGTATTTTGTCTTGGTATGCATTTTAATAAGAATAGGAAAAAGTTTAGAAAGTCTTTTATTGCTTATTTGGATAAAACTTGAACCAATTTTTGTTGCCTAGAACTAACCTAGAAAACCTTTGAGAATGTAGTTTGAAAAGCTTGCAAAGTAATTTTTATATTTTGTTGACTGATTACCATATCTATTTTTGAGTTTTTATTTTGTTGTGTGTTTTGGGGCATCATTTAGAAATGGATACAATTGCTGTTGTTCTGAGATGATGTGTTGTGGCCCTTGTTTTCGTTCAATCCCCATTTGTTATGGTTTAGTCCCTCCTCCCCTATAGTTTTCTCCATGTTGGTTCCTCCCACCCAATGCTCCTCCTTTAGTTGCAGTCTCCCTGTTGTTAGTTACCCCAACCACTCCCTTTGATCCAGATCCTTCCCTGTCAATCCCCACATGGGCCAATCCCTGAAGTGTCCACCCCTTTGAAATTCCCCTAAACCTCAATGCCCCATTGGCCCATGTGACCCTGTCTTTCCTCCCCCTGTTACCATTGGCCGATTGCCAATTGTGTAACCCTTTCCCTCCCCCCTCTCTCCTCCCCGTCAACCTCCCCATTGGTTCTTCTATTGTACCCACCCCCTGTTCGACCCCTATACTTAAACCCCTGCACCCCTTTGTTCTCTGTCTTTTCGCCCTGGATTCCTTTGGACTGTGAAGTCTTTCAAACCACATCCGGTCTTGAAGGACTGTCCTTACACTTTACTGCTCTCCTGTTAGCAACTTTTCAGGCTCATTGGGTGTCGGGTACACACGCCATGCTGGCATCCTTCCCCACTCCCATCGCGTGCACCCTCTGGGGCACCTGAGTGGGTGACACCTGAGCTAGCCGTGCTTAAGAAGGGGCCGCGACAGTTAAATGACCTTCCTTTCCTTTTTTCCGACCTTCCTTTCCTTTTTTCCGACCTTCCTTTCCTTTTTTCCTGATAATCCATTAACACGTTATTGTATCAAACGAAGATCAAATTCTAGAGTCATTATTTAAGCAAAAGACCCATTGGAATAGTACTTTCTGAGTTACATCAGCTTGCATCTGTAATAACAGTACAGCTCAAACCTTACAATGAAAGTAGAAACCAATTCACATTTCAATATATGCTGAAATAGAATAGGAGTCATTGCAGATAAGCAGAAAAATAGATTAATTCTTTTATATAGTTATTTATTAAATTCCTTTGATACATTTAAACTTCCATATCTTTAGTGAAAATTGCTTTTTAAACATTTTTGCCATGAATGTTATCTAGATTGTTTTATTAAGTATTCTACAAAAATTCTATTGAAAATAATGCAATATCTGATGTGTTAAATCTCATTAAAATGAACAACTGCACTTTTGTTTCTCATGGGTAAAAGATTAAAGAGTTTCAATATTTGAGAAAATTCCAAGGAACATCATCAGACGCAAAATCCTGGATTAGGGATTAAAAATTTAGAGAACTTCTTTACAATTATCATACAACAGCTTTCTTGGCTTTCAGAAATGTGGTTGTGTATCAGAAGGTGCTGAAAATAGAGTAAAACAAATCAGAAAAAGATTTTTGTAAGTTAAGTTTGTAGTTGAAATAATGAAATTCAAAGAGCTGTTGTTGTTTTTTTTAATTGTATTATTGTTAAATATCCAAATAATCAAATGGTAAGTGCACTTACTTTATTAACTTTTTTATTTATAACCTTATCATTTTGTTGGATTTTAGCAAGATACGTACATCTAGTTATCAACATATGCAGGCATAGGCTGTCAGTGTTTATGTAGATATTGTGGCTGGCTATAGACAATATGGTGTAGTTACAACAACTCAAACCACAGTCATTTTCAAGAACATAAATTTACATCTTTTATCTTGGACTTACACCTGGGAGAGAGAATGGCATTTCTGAAGTGATTTTGTAACTTCATTAATATTGCCAAATCGTAGGGGTGATAGTATAAATGCATTAAGATTTGTTTGGAATGATGATGCAAGAGGTTAGGTTTCAATGTCCTCATGATGTGACTTCAAATGTTGTTTTTCTTTTTGCCTTAATTAACCCAAGTAGATTATTGGCAACTTAACGCATTTTTATTAGTTTACTAACAGCATAATTGTTAGAAAGAGATTGTGTTTGGTTGTTTACTAATTGCTTTGCTTTATTTAATTCCGCTTGTTTTACATAATTGATAGATTTGGAGAAAAGAAATCTAGGTCAAAATACAAATTATATATACTTCTCATCTGTGGTGCTCTTTCCTTATCTCTGAAAAGAGTGTAATGCTAGAAAAAAATCTGGGAATAGGTGTACTGTGCTTAGTCCCAAGAATACTGAAAAACCTTTGAGTACTTTCATCTATTTGCAAATGAAAATGTTGTTGATTTCCTTTCTGCAGTACCTATAATTAAAGTTTTTGGTTTTTTAGATCAGTCAATTTTTCTATGCTAAAATGGATCAATGCAGTCCCGGTCTATACTTTTAGGATATATTAGAAACTACTTATGCAGTGCTTGACTTGCTAACAATTTGCTCTTAAAAATGGCATCAGATATTTTAAGGTATCTAAAATGAAAACATTTTAAAATATAGCCTACAGGCTAAGAAATTAGTGAGGGAAGTTGTTCAATAGTAGTTTGTCTAAGTTAATAAATAATCTGTCTTCTTTGTTTGATTACCTTAATATGCTGGTTTGAGTAAAGTATCAAAAGAAATAAAGATTTGTAAAACTAGAAGAGAAAAAAATATGGTGTTTCCTTTATATTCAGTAGCTCAGCAACATAGGTTTCACAAAGGAGAAATTTTTACATTCTTTTTCCTAGCAGGAATCTGCATCTGTGCCTCTCAAATAAAAGCTATATTGTATATTCCTGGAATGAAAATAAAGGAAGGAAGGAACTACATAGAATTAGCTGATAAGAGCAAGATATTTCAATTAACTGAATTGACTCAGAAAATTCCATATATGGATATGTGCACCAAAAGAATGATTGTGGGTTTTTTCTTCACATTTTTATAAATTAATGTGCAGTCTTAGTAGGGGAATGTCTAGGCTTTTGGCTTCTAATGGACTTCTGGTGGTTCAGTCCATTTGTTGTAGCTCTGCTGGAAAATCTCCTTTCCACCAGGTTACAGGGAAGTACTAAATGGAGTCACTTTTCTGAATGTGAGTCCTGATGTGAGCAGGCTAAGGAGAGAATAAAATATAAATATCCTGTAGCTGCACTAATATGTGAAGGCTTCCACTGAGAATGGAAATTCTTTGATTATTTCATGTGTGTGTACACTCTGTCTTCTAGCTGTGGCATAAAAAACTGTCTGTCCTTGAATGTAAGAAAAGAAATCAGGCTTTCCTGATGCAAATGGACTCCCCTGTCTATTAGATACTATGAAAAACAGAGGCCCTGTGTCAAGCTTGAAAACCTGATAGCTTGAAATTCCTGCTGCTTGGATGAATGTGAAGGTTAATTGCCCCAAAAAAGTCTGAGTCAGAAGCTCTAATTACTGCAGAAAATTTTAGGAATAAATATTCTAGGTTTCCTGGAATGAAACCTGAAATTCCTCTGAGAACTACCAGATATCAGTTTCTCAATGTTCCCAAGATTTAGTGGTCCAGGGGAAAAAAAAAAAAAAAAAAAAAATCTTCCTTATTTATGTGAGGAGCTTCACCTGTTACTATTTGAAACTTTCTAAGCTTCTAACTAGAGAATCTCACCCATTAATTTACTTCCTCTTCTACTCACATCCTTTACCCACATTCTTAAAATCTTGAAGTTTAAGAGTATATATGCTGTATGCCTTCTGTTCAATAGTAATGAAGATTTTTAGGTATCTAGTATAATTGCACTGTTTCCACATTTCAATATGAACACTGAATAGCTTCAGAGAAAGTAGTTAAAAATAACTATGGTCACAGTATATACATAACTTAGAATTTTGTGTCCAAAGAAAGATGCCATGCAGATCTTGAGTCCTGAAGTAACTTAGGCCTTTACAACTCTCCTTCTGTCATTCATGACAGTTGTTGTGCAAATGAGTCTTACTTGGAATATAATCAGAAACATGAAAAATGTTCACTTTCACATAAGTTTCAATACTCATGTTCTTCAGAATTAAAATATTCATGTTACCACAGGTTGGATTTTCAGCAATGTATGTTTTTAGAATAGAACAACTAAACATGTCTCCACTGCTGAATTGTCAGAAGTTCCTAACTTGATGAGAGCAAGAACGAATAGGAGATGTCTTAGCACTGTGTGTTTATCTGCTTACTAACAGCTATTTTTTCATTAAAAGTATCTTTGAAATGGATAAAGATACCTTTAAATAGGGAATACATATTAATATTTACTTTAAATACAAAATATTTTTCTAGTTAAAAATAGAAAATATTTCTTAGTTGTCCAGAGCCTTTCATCCATGCCATCATACCCAGTAACTACAAGTACACTTTTCCCCATCTCCTCCCTCCCTCTACTTGTTTTTCTAATCAAGGACATGCTTTCTCCACTGAGGCATGTGGGAGTTTAACAATTACTTGCAGCTCTAACGCCAAGCAATTTCTTCTGGGACTGAAATCTGTTAGAGTTCAATTTTCTCAGCCATAGATGAAATTATCAGAATGAATTTGTTCCTTCAGTCTGAAGCAGAATGAATAAATTAAGCGTGATTGAAATGAACTTCTGTAGCACTTGTATGAGTGCAGACTTCTTTTGCACATAAACCATACTGTTGCATACAAATACAAGTGGTGGAGTTTCAAATAATTGCTTTCCTTCTTTCCTTCTGCTGCTTTTCATTTCAGATGTGCCTTTTAAACACATAACCTTTGACTACAGAGATCATTAAGAAAACAATTATGGATGTTATAAACAAAGTCATTACACAAACGAATAGGAGAAGATTGGGATGTTTTTGTGAAGAAGCAGAACAATATATTTAAGAAGAAATTGATCTACAGAAAAAAGCCTAAAACAACCCAACAACAATTGAAAACAAAAACATACAAACCCCCATCAGAATTATATCTCTCTATTTACTTGCAAACCATAGCCCTGAACATACTTTCAACAGCACTTCTTTTTATTTCATCAAGATTTACAAACCATGCAAGAATCTGTTTGTTGCAGGAAACTTCTGCCAGCTTTCTGAGCAGACTTGGAGTTGTAACTGTGGTTGATATTTAGATTTCTGATTGAATTTGATTTTATTTAAAATAGTTTAGTGAGTCTAATGAGCTTCATTATGAAATTAGATGAAACAGAGGAAAGAGTCACTCTTTCAGTAGCACATAATGTTGGTTTCCTTCAATTCTTTCTAGAACTACACGAAGAAATAAAACTACTTGTGAAGATTTACAAACAAACCAAACTACATCTTTACTACTTGCTTCTTACTCCTCCTTTGTGCTCAAATGTCATAGTTTTCTTGTCTCAGATTTCCTTGTGATTCACATCTGTGGCTGATGTTGAAGCATTGAAGCAAATCGAAACAGTGTCACTGTAGGTGATTCTTTTTAGTCTTTGAAGAAGCTGAAGAGTAATTATTCAATTGTTTGCATTTTATTTTGTCTTGATTTTCCCTCAAACCAGGCACAAATTTAGATAATGAAACCTTCAGAGACTTCCTCACATGCCATTATAAGCTGTAAAAAAAAACAACCCTGAATGTATTGCTCCTTTCCAATAGGTCTTGAGATTTAAGTCTTGTGAACTGTTGAGTTTTCTACATTAGTTATGTGCAGAGTAGAACCTCAAATAGACAAAGAATAATCTAAACTTTTCTGGAGTGGGTTCCAGTATTTTGTCTGGATGTGGTCTGTGTAGGGAGCCAAGTGAGGCACCCATTGTTTCACTACAGCAGCCCTTTGCAGTGGGACCTTGGTCCTAGTTCAGGTGGTGCAAGTGACACTGTCAGAGTGGCTCCTAGATGGTCAGGCAGGAAAATTTCCTCAACACAAGGCTGGATGGTACGGTAGCAGAAGGGGCTTATGCACTGAATGAATGAGTAAGAATATAAATATATGCAAATTCTTCCTGTAAACAATGAAAAGATGTTCAAATTGCACCTTATTTTTGAGCTTCTTTATAGTACTGTAAAACATTTGTATGTGATGAGTAACACCTTAGTTTTTTTTTACTTAAGGACCTGAGGTGATGTGCGCTTAGTTCAGTCTGCATGAAAATTCAAAGAAAATATAGGGGCTTATACTCTATAAAAAACAGCTAAAAAAACCCCAACAAAACTACTTTTTATTTTTGTTATTAAATATGAATTAATTTTAAAGTGATTGGTGTTTTGAGGCTGTCTTGTAGCACAGCCAAGCAGAGTATCCTTTGGAATACATGAGCTAGTTAGGCTAGTGCTAATAATTCTCACTTATGTGAAAAATAGACTGACCAAGTTTTAATGCAGCTGTGGTAATCAAATGTAGTAGAACTTGATAAATTCTATTCAGCACTCTTTCTTTAGTATAAAATAAGTAATAAGTCCAAATCCTTAAAATCTTTAAAACAAAACAGTCAAACATACTGGGAATGCCAAAAACCAATACAAGTTTAAATGACCGAAAAAACAGGTGTGTCATTAGCTCTGTGTTTGTCTCTTAGAATTGGAACAATGCTGCTGTAAATAGATATGTGAAAATATGTGTTCGTCACACATGATCCTATTTTCTAGATGCTGCTAATATGGTTTTCAGGTAGCTGAGCAGCTGTGACACTTTGTTAGTGGTGTGCGCTCATATTTTGGTTTCTAGGTGTGCTTTTAAATAATACTCTGTGTGTGATATTTCTGGTGTATATGATGGGTTTCCCTTTAAGATGTCCATGTGGCCAACACACAACAGAGCTTTCCTGCTCTCCCTCTCTTCTCTGCTCTGCTAGAACAAACCCAGAAGTGCACATTAAAACATCACAGAGTCCTAAAAAATATAAAACCTGAAACTTAAGACATCACTTACAGGTCCTTAAAATGTGTCTCTGTAACCCACAAAAGATCACATACAGTGACAAGGAAAGTAAGATTCAGAAGAGCTATGAAAAGGAAAGAGAGAAAGGCTAATGTACAACCTCAGAGCTTTTTCTTCTTTGAAAACTACGCAAACACACACACAGAGTAAAAAAAAGTGTGATTTTTAGACTCATTCAAATTATTAACTAAATTCCTGTATAATTTGCATGGTTTGGCTGATTAGGAATGAAATTAGGACCTTTATACTAAAAGTATATTTAATTTTTTAAAAATAAAAATTGCTACTCTTGATACTTCCGAGTTTCTTATGGCATGCAGTGTTCAACAGTATTAATCCTAGAATTTTGGAGGTGATAGTAAAACTGCATGCCTTATGTATTTAAGAAAAATGACTACTAGCTACTTGATATTTACATATATTTTTTTCTGGATTGAAAATAAAAGTAAGACAAAACACAACTAAAGTATTTAGAAATGTTTGGATCAACTGCAGGTCTTGAAAGGATTTTTGTATTACTTTCCTAAATGTTCTTTAAGTTCTAGAAGTGTGAATGAATCATAGATACATATGCATAAATTTGCTGACACTTATGGACCCTCTGCTTTGCTGTTCACAGTGACCTAACATGCTAACTGCTGTAACAATTCAATATATTAACACAAAATGCAAGGGTTAAAAAAAAGGAAGAAATTAACATAAAACTAAGCCAAAAGTCAAAATACTGAAGTGTTAGCAGAAAGACAGGTTATGAATAATAACAATTAATAAATATAACTAGAAATGCAAAGAGAAGGAATTCTTAATTGCATATGTACATGTGCAGGGAGATTGGAGAATATAAGAATTATAGCTGTTTATTTATGAATATGGAATTTAAAATTAATTGGTATTCCTAAAATTTCCTGGAAAAATTGCATTACTAGAAAGTTAAATTAATTGATTTTAAATTAAGGTACTGAGAAGGTGATGTATGCAAGTTAGAAGATGGGAATTGGGGTGTACTGTATATTTCTTTTGATAATGTAAAAAAGGCAAGGTGATTCCTATGACTATAAAATCTCACCTGTACACATGTTCCTACTTCATGTTCTTTTTCATTATACACAGCAGAATCTTGTATATTAAAAGTGACACTGGATTTAGGCATTCATATAGGATTGAGAGTGCAGATAAACAGTACTAAAGAATTTGAGTCTCCCAAGTCTTCCTGTGTTAGTGTCCATAAATGGTATAATAGCAGAGAAAATAAACAGACATAGAGCAAAAATAAACTAACTTTTTAAAGAGGGAGAGAAATAATATGCCTGGTATGTGAGCTAAGTAATATACTGATGTGAACAAGCAAGCATTAGCAGATTAACAGAGGGGGAACAATGAACAGATGTTTAAAATAATTTGTTCTGATTAATACAAATCTGAAAAGTATCATTTCATCAAGTTTTATTTTTTATTAATAAAAGCTTGTTACAAGTTTGATTATATAGAAACTTATTTAAGCTGCCTTAACACACTGGAATTCACATGGTAAAGCATCTAAAAAAGGAGAATCCTATTCAACCTACAATTTGGAGACCATCTTAAAAAAAATCTTAAAATGTTTTTCTGGATAGTAGCTGGTGGATGTGTTTCTATATTATTTTATACAGAAATCACTGATACCTTTGGTGGTATTCATCTAGTTTTTATCTCTTTGTTGATAAGGAGCACAGAAGTGTCACTGATGAAATTTGAATGTGGGATGAAGACTGGAATAGGTATAGGCAATTAAACATGACAGTTATCTGAATTGCTAAGCAGACAGAATTAATACAGACACCAGGTGTATCACTGCATCTTAGTGTAAACAGACTGGTATAGAAATTAAGAAATTTAAGGATGCACAAAATGCAGGTGTCTTCATCTTAGGAAGCAGTGACTGTGAAAAAAGTTAGACCATGGAAGATAAGCAACAGACTACAAAAGGACTTAATTACATATATAACATTTGATTCCCAGTGAAGAGTATGGCCAAAAGCAAGAATTGCACTTGGTATTTATATAATTTCAGCTGTATTTTTTTGTCCAGCTCTGGCACACAGAATTCAAAGAGGACTAAAAGACTGAGAAGACAGAAAAGATAATGATTTAGAAAGTGCACTGCAGTAAAAGATAGCCAAGCTTTTTTTTTTTGCTTTTTTTTAGATCAAGTTATAGATAAATTATTGCCCTTCAGAAGTCATACCAAAAAAAAAAAGAAAAGAATTTTGTCATAAAGCAACGACTGAAAAAGTTACCTTAAGCTAATGATAAGTAATTAAGAATGAAGAACTGGGCTTAGATTGAAAAAAATAATATTTTTAAATAAAATTAATTAATTAAACCTTTCACAACTGAATTCTGAATTATTTTCTGTAGATTTAGCAGGAGCATATCCATTTTTTCACAGAAGCACATTGGGTTTATTTACCAAATTTCGATTCCCGGTCAGGGAACCAAGAATGTCATGGTTTGACACTGGCCAAAGGCCAGTGCACCCATGAAAATATATTTTTCTCAATTTCTGCTGTGAGGT
>VXBU01016430.1:73056-84061 GCA_013400315.1 Bombycilla garrulus
AAAAAACCCCCACAAAAACAAAAACCCCCAAACAAACCCAAACAAACAAAGAAAACCCCAGTCAAATATACCCCAGAACTACTCTTAAATGTTGGGTTTATATCTAAATATAAGCAGTGGTGAAACTTGCTGACTGGGCGGAACACTTTTCAAAAGGTAAACAAAATTTAAATAAATTCAATACTACGTAGCAAATCCCCAGGGAGTTTTTTGCTCATGAGCATTTCCATTTTTTTGGAAAAAAAGAGTTTATTAAATTAACATCTAAAAGTTAACTGTAAAATGACTAGCAAGTGTTTATAGAACATATAACTTGTTCATTCCTTTTAGCAAAGCTGTAAAAATTCACCTCTTCTAAAGAAATAAGAAATAGCAAACAATGCTTTTTTTGCACTTCTAACTTAAGGCTGCAAAATAAAATACTAGTATAGTTAACACTGTTTTTTCTTTGTCTTTTCCCTGCTCTCTTGGAGCTGAAAGGGCAATGATGAGAATAAACCTTTCAGAGCTGTATTGAACTGTTTTTTCAGTAGCCTTGCAATTTAAGTCATGTACATATAAAATTAAATCCATGGAAGTCAAGTTTTTAGTAATTTTTTTCTCCAATTGGCTAGCAAAATAGTTATTCTTCTGGTAAACCACTGCAGACCTATATCCCTGAGATTAGCTCAGCTGATTACAGCATGATGCTAAAAACATCAGGGTTGTGGGTTCAATCCCTGTACAAGCCACTCACTTTATGGTTGGACTTGATGATTGTTTAAGGTCCCTTCCAACTGACAAGATTGTTTATGTCCCGATACAACATTTTTGGTTGCAGTTAGAGTAGTTCCTATGAAAAAATTTTCTGATTTTCATTTACTGGAAGGTTCACTGTCTTCTCTGACAACCAATGCAAACATATATATATATATATAAAGTTTTCTAATTAATTCTCTTTAAAAATACATCATAAAAATAAGAAAAAAGAAAGGTAAGGATTATGGTAAAGATGAGATATGAAAAAATTATTATGGAGTCTGCATTTTTTAAAACTGGGTTGATGAATTTTCATCTTTTTTTGGAATTTTTTTTTCTCAGTGGCTTCATAGAGTCAGAAAAGTTCATGCTGATCATGTAACCTCATTTCCTGCATGATGCGACAAAGACCCTACTATTGTGACATGTTTCATACTGCTTTTGAATTATCTAACAAAATCTTGATCTAAAAAATTCCATTCATGAAGAATTTAGCTCAGCCTTAGTTAATAGTTCTAAAGAAAAGTGGCCCTCTATTGTGTATGAAAACTTACTTTTATTTGCAGTGTATGTAGTTTTACTCCAGCTTGATGCTTTATCATAACCTTATATACCAGGCTGGGAGCTCCATATTGGAAAATTTCTGTTCCCTAAAAAGTTATTTGAAGACTTCATGAAATTACTCCTGATACACTGAGTTGTCTGAGTTCCTAAAAACAGGACTTGAATAGTAAACAAATGTATATATACATATATATGTATATATGCAATTTTTGATACTTCTATTAAATATGTTTGAATACTCCTCAGTATTTTGCTGAGTTTTTTGCAGTTTTTTTCCAGTCTGGACAGACACACTGGATGCAATAATAATATCACCAGTAAATAAAGTAATTTCATGTGATGGGTTGACCATGTCTGGACATCAGATGCTCACCAAATCTATCCCTCCCCTTCTCTGCTGGGGAGGGGAGAGAAAATACAACCAAAGGCTCCTAGAACACAGCTGCCCCTCCACAGTCTTCACTAGGGGCTGCAGGGGAATCCCTGCTCCTGGAGCACATTCTTCCCCTCGTTCTTCACTGATCTTGGTGTCTGCAGGATGTATCTCCCACATGTTCTCACTCTCCTCTCTGCCTGCTAATGCCTGCTAATAATTTTTAACCCTTTCTAAAATCTGGTATCCCAGAGGCACTACCACTATGGACTTGGCCTTGGCCAGTGGTGAGCCCATAAATATTAATTTTTAAGTAATATTCTTTACATCTCATGAACGTCATACAAGCTGGACAGGATCCCTTATAGGTAAGAAATCACTGATTTTAATTTAGCAGTCAATTTCTGTCTTTAAGCTGGAATGAAGTTATTCTGAAGAAATGTATTCTGTTGCAGGCTAGCAAATACTTATTTGTTTATGTAAATTATTGAAAACATTCAGAGGGTTTTTTAGTGATAGAGGCATCTTGTCCGTCATTGCACCCTTCATTCACTCTGAGGCCCTACAAACCATCTCACATTTTTTCTTATCCTGTACAGAAGCGCCTGAAGTATGCAATCACCTGTTCCTTGCTGTGCGCAGGCATTTGTAGCTCACAGTACACAAAAATAATGAACAGGTTATTTTATGTAGATTTTTTCACTAAGGAAGATAAACTTTTCTTTGAACTGTAGCATGTATTCAATACATCAGATATAAAAGATAATTTAGTTGTCATAATAAATATCTGATTATGATTCTACAGCGTTGCACACACAAGCCTTGTACATCATAACAGCTTTATTTTAAACACAGAGGTTTGCAAGAAAAAAATTAGGCAAGCTTTTCTTTTGGGAAGGTAATGCATTTACTACTGCTTGTCTTGAAATCAAAATTAAAAACCCATGGACAAACAAACAATACATTTAGTCATTTTTTTCTTGTATTTGATAAAAATTGTTCCCTAGTACAAGAGGGCTTTATGTAATTCAGCTTCAGAAATTTCTGGTATATTTAAATCACTTTGGTTCTGAAGACTTTTATTGTAGACATAAAACCTTTTAAAAGGCAAGTAGATGTTGTAATATTTCCCTTTACAAGGTTTTGTAAAACACAAGCTGGTCAGAGTCTGTAATGTATTAACACTGGTTGCCTTATATCCTTCATATCTTCACTGCCTTTTTTAACATTTCACTGTACTGAAGAGAGAATTACTTGCCTGAAATGTTACTCTTCTCACTTTTTGCTAAATATGACCTCTGAGTTTTTTTCTGACCGTTAAACCCACAAACTAAATGGAAAATGTACCTAATCTTAGAAGAAAACTTAAAGGAAAACATCAAAAGCTGATTCAGTTATTAATATTATACTTCTCAAAACAGCAAAATACTAGCAATCACTGAAAATAATTTTAAGAGTTCTCCCCTAGATGCTAGAAACTTACAGTGATATTAAATCATGCTTGTTATTCCAAGTGTCATTAAAATCTGCAAGCTTTGCTGGCATTTGAACTTTTTTTTGGAATCCAGTCTTACAAGGATTTTTTTAAATTTTTTTATGTAAAAGAAAAGTCTCAGTGCAGTGTCTGGTATTAGAAATTCATTCAGTTGAAAGCTTGTCAGACATTAAGAGATTTTATCAAAGCTCAATTTATTCAATTATCAAAAGCTCAATTTATTCAAACTTCAGCTATGATATGAGTCACCTTCTTCACAGTGCATTCATGACTGACTTTAATTAAAACACCAAAGAGACAGAGCATCTAGAAAGTCAACACATAAAAGAGAAATATCTGTAAAAGGTGTCACCTACAGATACTGTTAGTAACTTTGGTTTTATGAAACTTCATAGCTTTGAAATTATCCTAAACATGGCAACAAGAAGTTTCTAGTAATCGTGCTTTTATCAGAAAGAAATTGCACATAGATAACAAGACTTTGATGAAAAATAAAAATTTTTGCTTGTTTTCCCAATCTTTTAAAACACAATTCTCTTTTTATATTATTTTCATATGTATATTCATTTACATAGAAAGGTTTAAGATAAATGCATATAATTACACTTAGATAAAACCTGTAATCATTTTATATTTTGTCACTTAACAACTCCTTATGTATATTAAGATGCTGAAGAACGTATATTTTTCTTTTATTGTTTTTTTCTGCTTTACCTATTCTTGGAGTAATTGAAAATGCAAATTGTTTCCAGCAACATGAAAACCTGAAAAATGCAATGGATCTGGTCTTGATTTAAAAAAAAAAAATCTGTAAAATTAAGGTTATTAACTTATATATTTACGGGGATTTGACAGACAAGAATTTATCCTTGTCTAGTAGATAACTTGTTCTAACACCAGGAAGACTAGTGACATCATTCAGGGCTTGGAATTCAGTTTTCTTCCAAAGACTTTTAGATTTGTTTGGATTTCTAATAAATAGAAAATCCTTCCTCTCATATATTTTATGACATGAAGACATGAGTAAACAAATGTGTCATGTAATGAAAATTTAACTAGTATTGAAATAATTACTGCAGTTTAGCTAAGAATTAAGAAATAAACCCTCTGTCCTTTAACAACTTGATATTCTTTTTAGTTTTCCCAGAAATGTCACCAAATCTGGTTTAGTTTTGGTATCATTGTTTTTCGTCATGTCCTATTTTCTCTAATTTCATATCTCCCAGCCTGTGCAGCACAGTGAATTGCATGGATTCTTTAGCCTTCATGGATTCTTTAGTCTTTCAGTATTAGTTATTATTTTGTTAAATATTCTGTGATCTGTAACTGATGTTTACAAAAATTATTGCTTAAGGTTTTTTTTATTTGTTTCATTACACTGCAATATAGATTTCCTAGGATAATGAAAATTTTTCATCATGCTGTTTCAGCAATGTGTTTTCATTATATGCCAATGTTTATGCATAAAGTGTCCTGTTTACTCGTTGTTGGATGACAAGCAGCTTGTCAAGTGTGCATGACTGACTTTCTTCTAAGAATATTTAAAATTCTTTATATGAAGATTTTTATATGACTAGGTCTCTTCAACGAAGTGAGGGGAAAGAAACACCTTACTAGATATTTATAGTTTTGATGGCTAAGCCATTCCTTCGTTACAGAATTTTGGTTTCCTGTTTTTTCCTGTTTTTTTTCAGCTCTTTAACTAGTTAGGTCCTTCTTATATAGTAATGGTGTCTTGATAATATTAAGCCAATATTTAACTCTTGGAAAAGAGTATTTAGACCTTGGATAGATAATGAATCAGAAATTAAAAAAACCTGAAGCATCTAACTCAAGGTGCTTCCCAGAAATTAGTAATAGTCAAATTATTTTGATGCAAAAAGTGTCGTGCTAGTGCAACACATGAATGTAATATATTCAGACATGTATCAGGTTATTGTAGATATTTCTCTGTTGTTCTCCTTGCCTTAGTCTGTGCTGCAATAGGAATAAGACCATGAAACATGTAAAAACACCATTACTAACTGTAGATCTTTGTGAAAAGATATCTGACACTCTGAATATATATTGTAACAAAGTTTTCTGCAGACCTACTCAGCTCAGTTCCTCAGCAATTGTAGGGCACAAAGAAAGCCTGATTTAGCTGACTAAACTAATTCTGTTTGTGAGATGTTTTGCTTATACTCCTCCACTGGTACCTTTAAGTACTTTTTTTTTGTCTGGTCATAGATATCTATTTGTGTCTAATGTACTGGCATCAAAGCAAGAATTACAATGGTCAAGTTGGCTGTGAGTATAACAGTTATATTTTAATAATGTTCACTGTATCAAGTGCAAATAATTAAAAGACAGGAAACTCAGACTGCTGGAGACTTCCCTGTCCCGGATTCTCCAGCAGTGTACAAAAAGTCCTTTTCTCATCAGCTGTCTGAGACGAAGAAGCAGTCTGGAGTCCTTAGTTTGTGTTCTCAAGGCGGTTTACTAGTTCCTTATCAAAAGTAGATTTCTCTGCCCTGCCGAGGTTGGCACAGCAAAATTTTCTGAGACACACTGTTCCCTGCACACTGTCCTGCACACTGTTTCCTGCAAGGGAGATCGAGGCACACTGTGTCCTGCACACTGTGCACACTGTCCGTCTACTCTACTCTGTCTACTCTACCCCCACCCCGGGTCAGCTCTATTCTTTTATACTATCAACTACGTATCCAATGTTTACCATTAATTTCCAATCCGTGACCCTTACATTACATTGTCCAGCTCTCTGACAAACCAATCCAAAAGTGCCAACATCACCAAGAAGAAGGAGGTTAGGAAGAAGAAGAAGAGATAACATGCCACGTGTAAGAATTCTCCATCTTGACTCCCAGACACTCCTGTCCAGAATCTCAAACCCCCCTGGACATGGGTCCAAATCTTTTCCTTTTCATCTATAATTATTACTATTCTACTCTTTTAAACTCTGTTGACTTGCAATTCTTCTTATAAGTTAGTAATTTGTCTCATGGATTAAAATCAAAGCCACAGGCATTCTCAGTACCAATCCAGGGTCTCTGACACCTCTGGCAAGGCTGAAAAGCCTCCTGACCAGGGTTTGGATCATTCTGAGATGCCATAGGAACCCCCTGGGTTCCAACATTAGACTATATTGCCAGTCTTCAGGATTGTCTTTCTTCAGCAAGCCCTTGGCAAGGAAGAGATCTTGTTTTTGTGTTGCAGTGAAGAGTCATATTTTAAGAACCCTTTTGAATCTTATGCCCAGTTCTAAGACCCTTACAGAGTATCATAGTTTTAGAATGTAAGATCTAAAATCTTTCTGCTTAAAAAACAGGTTATGTTGTCCAGTGAATATTGGAACACTAATGCACTGAAGAATTTTTATTTACTATCAAATTAATTTCTTTACTGTTTTGGTAATTATGTTAAACCCTATTTCGATATTTCTTTAATAAATTACATTCCTTAAGTATTCCTTTTCACTAAAAGATTCTCATATGTTCTTTCAAGGTAAATTTGTAAAGTTTGAAAACACTTCATGTATACAAAAACAAAATATGTTCTATGTGCATGTTTCCTTTTTTGATGTGCATCTTTATATGACATTTTAACACAAAATATTCATCTATATCTATTTCTAGCTAATCAACAGATTAGCTAGAGATCCAGATAAATGTTTTACTTTTGCTGACTGGCATTTAGGTTGGTGAAAGATGTATTAACATTGCTGATGCAACATGGAGAACCAATTAACAATGAATTGACTTTTTTCTTTCATTATACAATTTTCATTCAGAAGTGCATCAAATGAGCATCCAGAATTCCTGAGAGCCTCTACTGTAACAGTATTGTCACCTCTGATGAACATGCAGGTGGTTGAAGTAGAATTTTTGATAAATGTACGTCTTTATCAGCCTTGCTCTCTGGGACCCATTAGGAAAGCTTTCACATTGCGAATCATCTAGGCAGCCTCAGATTGTAGAGATACAATGAAATAAAAATGGCACTGAGCTCCAAACTTAAATATAGGGCTATACTTTTGCATATGAATGTAATAAGATACAGGCTTGCTAATGTACTATAACTACAGTGTTTTTATTTGGGGAATTCAGAGACCTCTTATTTTTATGAACCATGTTAACATTTTGATATACTTGGCATAATCCTTGTGAAGAATAGACAGATTGGTGTTTTGATGCGCAAATACCTATCTGAGATTTGCTGGGCTATGGTGTGATAGGAAAAGTGTAGTTTGTAAAGAATTCAAAGGAGGGGTTTTTTCCAATTTATTTTTTTTTTTTTTGTATGAAAAGTGAATGTATTCTCTCAGGATCAGAGAGAACTTCATATAGGAGGAGACTGATGCTCAAAATCTTTTGAAAGTTGCAGCAACAAAAGTGACATAACTTTCACAATGGGGAAGATATGGGCTGATTCGAAATATTTAACAGAAGATAAATATTTTGTATAAAGTCTTTTCATGAAACACAATATCTCCAAGATAAGTGAAGGGTGGAAGATAAAGCTGACCTGTAACAGAGTTGGAAAAGCAAGCGTCTAAAAAGTAAGATGGTAAGGATCAGTGAAAAGGTGGAAAATTAACGAAGTGCTCATGCAGTCTTTCACCTTTACAGAAGAGTTCTGAGGGAGAAGAATAAGAAAGAAACCGAAAGGAAAATTATGAAAGACAAGTGATACATATCTTTCCTTAGAGGCCTGACATTAATGAGCCTGTAATGGGCTTATTAGACTAAGTTATCTTTTGCTGAAATATGTAAAGTTAAGCAGTTATGCTAATAAGAAACGGAGTAGCAGGACAGATTAAAGAGAAGAGTCAAAATAAAATATGGAACTCTGCATACCTATGCAGTTTTGTTATTACACAGGTATAACTTAGGATTATAGGACCTTGACATTTGTCATCAATTTAGTTGATGAAAACTCTGACAAGATGACGTATTTCTTCCACAAACATTGCCCCCCAAAATAGTGACTATATATGAGCACACACACTCATATAATCTTATGTGAAACATTTCTATTTTTTTGTACTGAATATAAAAGGTTAAAATGCTGTTTTCTTTTCAACAGAGGTTTCCTGTTGATTGCCTGTTAATATACTTGAGAAACTCTTATGCTGGACATTTGTTTTGGCTCTTGAGACAAGCACAACAGTATAAATCAAACAAGTGGCTTCACAGATGTATATCATAAGATACCTTTTACTAAATCTTAAAGTAATCTTTAATGGGCAGTGCAGGTGGTTGGAAGAAAAAAGGTTTTGGTTTTTTTAGAATATTTTTCAGTCTGACTAGTTTTACAAAAAGTATGGTCTAGCTTTATTCCCACATAGTCGCTATCTGCAAAATAATATACCAGCCTCATTAGCTGAAGTTTAAACTAAACTGTAGCACTTAAGGATGTAGTTTGATTTGGAGAGTTTCAGTCAAAATGATTTGCAGTGTTTCAGTCAAAATGATTTGCAGAGTACTTAAATTCAGGATGGTATTTTGACAGATCACTCTTCCTGGATCACTGGATGCCTTGCCACAAATTGAGTACCCTCTCTGTAGGCAAAGGAATCCCGGTTGTGGTGTACAATAACTGTCTCCTCACATAATTCTGTGGATTACAAGGGCCACAGTTTGGGTGTACAGACCATGTTGTAGAACTTCTAGGTCTAGTCCATGAAATCACGGAACAACTGAGATTGACACTGATCTCTCACTATCTTCTAGTCCAATTCCAATGTTCATAGCAGAGTCAGCTAAAGCAGATTCTTCAGGGCTTCAAATAACAGTTTTCCAATATCTCCAAGGACAGAGACACCACAGGCTAAGCTCTCCCAGTAACCTGGTCCAGTGTTTGACAACTTTCACAGTTAAGTCACTTCTCATACTTAAATGGGATTCAGTTTGTGTCTAATCCTTCTTGTCCTGCCACTGGATGCTACTGAGTAGAGTATGACTCTGTTCTACACTCTCCCATCATGTGTTCATACCCTACTATTTAGAATGCCTGCTGTTGCAACTGGGGCTGGCACCAATGAATACAGAAGGAGGAATGAGTACACTTTTAGTGGGTCTTGCTGCAGAGCTATACTTTAACTTGGAAGATCTGCTGTTTTGGGAAAATCTAGAAGAAAGAGCAACTAGAAAAACCTAAGATATTTTTCATCATGGGAAGTTTGAGAGGAAAATTCTTCATTTCATTTGGACCAAAATTGAATAACTGGAAAAAAAGGGCTTAATACCTGCATGTGGCTCATAATCCTTACTGGTACTTTATATGCTCTGCCAAGATCAATCCCATTTATACATTTCTCCCCCTTTTATGCATAATTCTGCCTATAACTTTATTAGACTAGTTAACTGTATAATTTAAGCACAGCTGAAAATTGTACAAGCATTTCCAATGAAATTGTTTGTTTGGGGAAACTCTTACTGGAAAAATGGGCTCATGCGCTGAATGGAAAATGTGGAATGAGATTTGTAAATGGAATAAGTTTGACAACTGAGTTCTTTTTATAACTGTTATTTAGTTCTGGATTTTACTTTTCTGATCAGTAGGATTGCAATCTCTACCATTTTGTTTCTAATACATTCATTCATTAATTTTGGCTTGTTGTTTAAGACTACGATAAGATTTATAGCTGTAGTTGCAAAGCGGATATGCTAATTCAGATATTAGCCACATTTGGTATTTGAATACTAATCAGCATGATGCTATATTTTTATTTTACTGCTCTCCCTTACATTTAATTTTATTGGATATCATTATACATCCATAGATGTGATATGCTCAACTCCCAAAACTCTTTTGAACTCCTAGCATTTAAGAGGTTTTGATTTGGCACTGAAATCACATGTGTTTATAGAACAGAATTTTTAATAGGACACATTAATTTACATACTTAAATGAATATTTATCAGGGTATTTTTTCAAACTTGGAATATGCTCACTGGAATAACTTTTGGTCAGTATTAATAACTGTACCATATGTCTCTGTATTTCTGAACCAGGTGGCTGGCAATCATGTCTCCAGATGAGCAGTGGTTCAGTGACAGCAACAAAAAAATCTCTTGTTCTGTGCACACATTGCCATGAACAATCCCTGTTTCCTACTTTTACTTTTTGTTTATTTCTGAATGTGTTTCGGTATTAAAAAATCTGTTTTTTGATGGTAATTCAGTATTGGATAACAAGAGTTTCTTTCATATGTGATTGAAAGACAGATGTTGCTAAACAGAGAACATCTATATTAGCATTAGCTTCTATTCAGTGTTGGTTAAGTTACTAGTATTGTGTATCTCTTGCAAGATTACTTGGCCTAATAGATGCTGTATCATGTATTTGCTAAATTTATGTTTCTCCATAGTCAGAATAAACCTATTTCTATAAACTTTATATTTCCTACCTATTTTGTAGGAAGAAAACTTTTTCACTTCAATTTATCATTCTGTACTTCACATATATGATTTTTTTAAATTCCAACTTATATTTTCTTTTCTTAGACTCACAGAAATTATTACAGCCAGTAGATAAAGTTGGCCTAATATTTTCAAAGGANACTTTATCTAAGCTGGCCTGTTACTATTTTTTGTACAGACATACACAGAGACATTTTTTAAGAACATGGAGAATTCTGGTTTTAATGCAACTTCATCCAGAAAAAGATCATAAAATTTTTTTTATAGATAAACTTGAATTAATAGTGGTACAGGTGTAGGCTGTTTTTTTGAGGGACTCCCATACTGGGTTTGTTTTGGCTTTGTCTTCACTTTGACTAGTTCTTTTTTTTTTTTTTTTTTTTTTTTTTTTTTTTTTTCCTTTATTAAAAA
>VXBU01016430.1:84279-103962 GCA_013400315.1 Bombycilla garrulus
AAGGATTTTCTTCAATGTATTTTCTGACTTTATATGTACTAATACTTCCCTCACAATGTTCCACTACAAAGAAAGTAGTAAGGCATTCTTCAGTGCTTTTTAGTTTGTTTATTGGTTATAACTTTTGAGTTACTTCAAGATATAATTTTTTGCCTATTTTTTTCATATCCAATAAGCATTGTGTATAATCTGAATATTTAATGCATATGTTTTCTTACGTGTCTTAAAAAAAAAAAAAAAGCNAAAACCCAACACCATGATTGGCTTACTAATACATTGGCTTTCTTGTATTACTGGGTGATCTTTGTGCTGTATGCTTTGGCAAGAAATGGGTAGCAGCTTATATTATTTGATACTCTCACATGAGTCCATATATATTATTTCCAAGGATATTTTCTACATGAAATGTCTTGTTCAGAATGAACTGTTGAATGACTGCTGGACAAATCTGACCTGCTCTCTTGAGACAAAAATAGTAAGGTGCTATTCAAAAAAATGCTAGCTGCGCAGTTCAGGAGGAACACCTTATGTAACTTTTGTCACAGAAGAAATAAGAGTCTGAGGTTCTTTTTCTCTTCCACAAATTTAGGAATTGTAGGACAGAAAGTCTCAGGGATTTTATGCATGTTTAAACATGAAGCAAACAACTGAATTATGTACTCATTCTACTAGTGTTTTGCAGTAATAAATGCTTGCTTTTGATGCATAGCATCTTCACAATCAGTTATTTTGCCCTGTCTTCTGGGAGTATGTTCCTATATTACGGAAGCAATTTTATATTCCCCACAACCTGAGAGAGTATAAGAAGGGCCTAAGCACAGGCATACTCAGACAATAACAGTTCTTGTTAATTTACTAGGATATTCAGGAATGTTTGCTATATCTCTTCTCTGAGACAATATCAAATATGCAGGCTGAGCAAAGGACATAACAGAAGTACTGAAAGCTAAAAAATCATCTATGTTGCTTTATTACATATATAGTGAGATTTCTGAAAGTGCTGATGTCTTTTGTGTGCACTGTATCTATCAATTGCTAGCTCCCACAGGGAATAAAAGCCTTAGGTTCTTCACAAAATTCTTCCTCTTGCCTCCTAAGAGAATTTGTGAGAAACCCAAATTCAAAATACCTGAGAAACTCTGAGTTTATTAATTATTTCTTGTCTTTTACAAGCTTTGAGACATTTTTCCTAAAGGTTTCTCTTGTTATGCATAACAAAAATCTTAACTAGACTTTAAATACCAACCTAGAACACTCTGTCACAGAGAATAGGATAGATTGATTTTAGTACTAAAACATTCAGTAAATTTTGTTGTCACTTATCTATATTTTTTTCTCTGGGTTTTTTTATTTTTTTTCATAGCTTGGATGGTAAATTTTCATCTCATAAAAAGGTGTATCTAAGTGCAATATAAAGGGATATTTCCCCTAAAAATTCTATTTACAGAAATAACTTTGTTATACATTTAGAAATACACTTTTATAGCTAAATTCAAGTTGTCAGCATAAAGAGCTCCAAAAAGGAAAACTAAAACTAGATATATCCTATCACTGGAGGTAGCAGGCTGAGATATAATATTTTAATATTTTAATGAAATATATTTGCTGAATGTTCTGATAGAAAATAAATGCATTTCTGTATGAATTGCATGCCATCGTATGGAGGGAATTTTTTATATCCCCATCTTTCAATAAAAATAATTTTCAAACTCTGTAATTTAGAAAACATTTATTAAAGAGACCACGGTGATCCTTCATGGCTTCTGCATGGTAGTATTTATGGTATGCTTGAGCAACACATTTAACTTATGCAATCTTGTTTTACTGGAAAGGCAACTACTGATAGATGAGAAGCACTTAAGGGCAGCTTAATTAATAACTTTCTCTGATTATTTTGTGACTCCACAATCCAAGTCCTTCCCTACAATACAGCAGAAGTTTTTCTTGTTCACAAAACCCATCCCAAATTTCATTTCCATATTTAAAAACTAACTAAAATTTGGCAACTTGCCAAGAAATAACCAGAGGGTTTTTGAAGGTCTCTTCCAACTCAAAGCATTCATAATTAAGAATCATAATTCTATCATTTTAAATGGACTGAGTGCAGGTGCTTTTCCACTAGACTGCTGAAACTTCATCACATAGATGAGAAAAAAAGTAATATGCAATCATAGTTCTCTATTCTAGTTTGAAAAAAGGCTCATTCCAATTTTGCCTTGCACTTTTGCATATGGAAATGTCAGTTCTCTACTGGGATTATGAGACTATCTGTATGAATTCTCCGAGAACAGTCATCATATATAAGGAATGTAAATTCTCTGGTTCTGTCCCTAGAATAAACATTTACTCTCTGACAAATTTTTCTTGTCAAGAATTACAGTGTGTGAACAAACCCAGGACAGCACTAGGTAAGCAATGTGATCCTGAAAAAGTTTAGCTATTTTGTACACAATAGGATGATTTTGTAAAGTGAAACACTCTGTAAAAAAAAAGGAGAAGAAAAGATATTCTGAAATATTTTCATGGATTTCTTTTTTCTCGGTGGATTCTTTTAAGTAAAGCAACTGCAGCTTGGATTTCATTCTGTGACCTTGACAATTAGTGTCAAACCCATCAGATAGCTACTAGATTTGGCAAGGTTAAAAGGTAAGTGAAATATTTCATGTTAAAGCAAATCATTACAAGAAAATAGAAAGCTCTGTATTTAGCAGGCGCTCTTATTAATATTATGTGTTAAAATGGATGACACCCATAGTGTGATGGGCTCTTTGCAATCTCTTTAAAAATTTATTGCTTTGTTAAATTTCTCATGGTAGTTTCTAAGTTATATGTTAAAAAATAAACACCTATATTGTAGCTGACCTCTTAGTCCCGAGGGCTAAGCTAGCAAGCCTTCCCTTAGGGGGATTGCTACAAGGATGAGGACAAGGGACGTTCAAATCTTTCTGCAGAATTCTGTTTAATCCAACTTCATTCCTAGGCAGAGCGTGGGGGAAGGGAAAGACCAGTTTGCTCGCCCAGCAGCAGAAAGAAGAGAGGGTGAGCCATGTGTCCTGGGAGGTTTTACCTCCCCAGGGAACAGGAGGAGCCTGAGAAGAGGGACCACCAGCCAGTGGGACAGAGGGAGAAACTACGTCCCAGGGGTAGGGGGAAAACAGAACCCATCTCCACAGGTAGTGTGGGAAGAGAAGACAGCTACTTAGTGCAACCATCACATAAATTCAGTGCAACCAAAAAACCCAGTATAAACATCAAGTGTAGTTCACCACAACACTATATGAAGGAAATAAGGAAGTGGAATTGGAAACAAGCTGTCCTCTATATAACTTGGTATCATTAAAATAAGAATCCAAGTTTTCAAACCCAAGTGTGACATGAGGGCAAATGAAAAAGGGTGTAAAAACTGTGATGTACGTATTAGACAAACGTAATTATCTTTTGATGGTTTTATTTGTTTGGGGATTTTAGTTGGGTTTTTTTTCTAAAGCAGAAGACAAAAATCTGGCCAAGCTTAACTGAAAAAAATCAAGTGCAATGGGAAGAGTTAATTAAGCATACAGCAAACAAGGCTGTCTTGTCAAATCTTGGTCATTTACATGATGCTGAATGTCTTTTGTGAAATAAGCTTCAGTAAAATCAGCGTCATCAAGAATACCAATTTTGCTCTTTTACTAGACAGATTAGAGAAAGCATATCTATTTAATCAGTCCTTTACATTAAACATAATATGCAAAATGCTCACTTAAAACATTAATTTAAATCAAGGGGAATTAAAGAATGCTACATAAATCAGCATTTCTTTTATCTCTAAGAGAGAGAGTTTTCATCCTTTACATATTTGTGGGTCAGATATTGCCTCAAGGAGAAAGAATGTTATGAATAATTTAAGAATCACTATTTTTCCTTCTGATGAGAGCAGTAAGAAGCATTTTCAGCGCTAGCTACATGCAACATATTCCAGCGAGTATTGCTTATTAAAATAAGGTTTTTCTCTTGTATTGGGATCCCCAGTACAAGAAGGACATGGACCTTTTAAAAAGGGTGCAGAGGAAGGCCACAAAAATAATAGAGGTCAGGAACACCTGACCTGTGAACACAGGCTAAGAGAGTCGCTGTTGTTCAGTCTGGAGAAGAAAAGATTTAAGGGACAACTTATCACAGCCTTTCACAATATAAAGGGATGGTTGTAAGAAAGATGTGGAATGGCTTTTAAACAACTCTTGCACTGACAGGACAAGGGGCAATGAATTTTCATTGAAAGAGTAGGTTTACATTGGACATACTAAAAAAATTTTTATAACAATGGTAGTGGGACACTGAAGCAGATTGCCCAGAGCAGTTATAGATGCCCCATCCCTGGAAGTGTTCAAGGTCAAGCTGGAGAAGGCTTTAAGCAATGTGATCTAGTCTCTGCCCATGACAGGTAGGTTTACTAGAAGGTCCCTTCCAACACAAACCACTCTATAATTCTATTGTGTGTCTGGAAACAGGGTTTATACTTGGAATTTTAGGAAATATGACCAAACAAGTTTTTGTCTGAAATCTCACAGGCAAAGTAAAAATCATCATAATGAAATACTAAAGCCTAGAATAATAAAAGGACTAATTATGCATTAATATTATTGTCAATAAATTGGTAGCATGGAAAAGTCTCTAGAGAAAAGAAATTATCCCTACTGTATCAATCTATTAGGAATGACACATCTAATACGATGATGCTAAGTTTTTCTGTAGAGATGACTGTAAATTAATTATTGTACTTTATAGCTTCTTGAAGCGCATGTTAAAAACTGCTATCAAAACTGAGCCCAGAAGTTAAAACGACTTTTATGTCCTTACATTTATGGTCCAGAAAAATAGAAAAGTTAATATATCGAAAATAATTTACTGGATTAAGAAAAGGTAAGGTTCACTTAGGAACCAAGCATACATTTAGTGTTAACAGGTATCATCAGTCATTCCACCTCTAGCGATTGTAGGCGAGGTGGCCACCTCTAGGGCCACCAATGCAGGTACTTTTTTAATGAGGTGGTGGCAACAATTTTCTGCTCTGTATTACATCTCAAAAAAATTTCTTTTTTATTATTAGTAGCCCATTCTTCAGATAACATTGTTAGAAAATACATTCTTAATATTGCTAATTTTTTTTCAATATTTGAATTAAATAAGTTACTATTAGCAATATGCTGACATGCAGTTTTTTCTGGTTCATTGAATTTCACTGACATTTGACTTAGTATTTTTTATTAACTAAAAATAGTGTTTATAGTTCAATAGAAAAAACAATTTTTTAAAAATAATTGGCAGTATAAGAATATTTTTAATCTGTTTGGTACTTATTTGTCAAGAATGTGAGATATACTTATTCAGATGATAAACTTTGCAGTTCTGTCCTTGTGTCTGACAAAACTAATTCCAATTTATGCTCCCCTGATCACAAGGAGTGTTGCAGTCTTTGAGCCTTTAGCAAGGCCTCCGTGGAGAGAAAATGCATAGTCATGTACTAAACTCTACTTCCTAAGACCCTCTGTTATCTCCCTGTAACACTATTGGCTACATTCCAGAAACCCTAAGGCTATAGGTCAACTCACCAAGACCCCAGACTATTGGCTAGTTCTCCCAATCCTACCTAACCCTATAAAAACCCCTACCTCTGCTCAGTTCTGTAGAAGACGCCATTCCTGGACCCCTTCACAGAACTCCCAATAAAGACTTCGTGGAATGCGCCGCTCGGCTCTTCTCGTCTCTTCACCCCTGAGCTAGCAAAGTGACTACCTGGCAGGCTTCGAGCTGAAATCACTGAGAGCTGAAATCACTAAAAGAGCTGAACCACCTGAGCTTGCCAGGATTAGTCTTGCGGCTAGGGCGTCTGCCGGAGATCTCCAGGACAAGAGCCGTTCCCGGGACCGGGCCCTCGCTGTCCGGGCAATCTAAAGCGATACCGGGGGTCTGACTGCCTCCCAGGCAGGCCACCCGGGCAAGGCAGACAACCCCCGGTCACCATTTTAAAGGAGAAACATTATAAGTCTTTCTTCTCTTTACCTTCAAACCATACAGTGCTCCTAATGTCTGACTGCACATGGTCTGCTTTATCTATCTGATGGTATTACATTGCACTACATTTTGCAGAATGTAAGATATTTCTAGTGTAACCATAAATTTATCTTTTTTTGTTAACGCAGAAGTTAAATTCTTAACAAAGCAGATTTCACATATGAAATCACTTTCTGGTTTCTATTTTGATGATCTTATATATAGTTGCTAATAAAATAATTGACATCTATATGCATATAAGATTGTATACATAAGAGGAAGATATAGAAAGTAGATATTTTACTTGCTTAACTATAAACTCTCTGATAAACTTTGGGAGGTGAAAATAGTGTTTCTTCATGTATTTCAGGAATATATCTTTGATTAAAATGCAGATGAGCATCACATACTATTGTAATTTGTAAGGGTTGATGTTGTGATGCAATCTTCTTCCATCTGCTTCAGGTGTACAGTTTACAGAGAATTTGCTACAATTACTGAATGCAATTTGGATGCAGATGCAATCTCCAACTTAAAGCTCTCCATGCAAATAAAAACTCCTTTATAATACCTTTGATGATATCTGCTAAAGAAAAATCTGCAACTTTATAATAAAGCCATTGTTAGTGATGAGAAATTATGGAAGTGCTATGAAAAATTTGCATGAGAACACATAAAAACTCTGAATTATTCTGAGATCAAGATCTAGTCTCATATTTCAAATCTTAAAGGACTAGTAATTCTAATTCAGAAATTAAATTCTTAGGCTGTTTACTTAATATGTAAGGAGACATAAAACAAGCCAGAAGTGAATGCAATTGTCTTATACTTTTATTTCTGTGTTTTCAGATTATCTTTAGATTTTATTGACTGGTTACTAGGGTCTTTTATTAAGTAATTGCATTACAAGATTTATTTAGGGAAGGCAAATGATCCCAAAATCTCTTACCTCTGAAGATGGTTTTTGGCTGTAAAAACCTCAGAGTAATTTGTAGAGACTTTATCACATTAAAAACAACAAATAAATATGAGCTTTACCACACCTACACTTAGAAATTAGTAGAGGAACACAAATTTCTTGGTGTAATGGTCACTAGATAAAAGAGACTAGGAAGTGAGTAATTATGTTCTTCACATCTGTCAGAGAGAAAGGGAAATGTTATCAAAAAGGTAATTTTGTATTTAATAGGTGTTGCATAAAGAGAGCCCATTATTACTATAAAATATTTTAATATTTTTGTATTTGGTAGGAAGAATAACAAAACTGCCCTTTCAGTAAAATATTGTACACAGCCTCTGCAAAACAAATAGTCTTATTTGAAAGCTGTCGAGGAATGCAGGATCAGCAATGATTTGACATTGAGAAATTAAGCTGAGTTATTTAGTGGCAGGAAACTGCATTCAATGAGCAGAGAAGAATATGCATACTTCACTTGCAAAGAACAGTAACACTCTGTAAAACGGTTGCCTGTCCACAGGACCTTTCTATATAACTTTTTTTTATGGAAAAATCAATTGAACACTCATTTCACTCTCAGTTGATTTTTTGATAGACTGTGTGTCATTATACAGTAGAGTAATTTTTGAGAAGTATTAGATTTTAAAGGATATTTGCATAAGTACAAATTTGCAAGTTTTCTTTTTTTACTCTATGTTACCTGGAATTATACAGCCATCCTTATGTCCTGAGCAAGAACTATACTTGCTAGAGTACTACACCCTTGAACACTAGAATGGCATATCTTGGACTACTGAAAGAGATAAGTAACATGGGAAAACTAATAGTAGATAGAGACAGTAATAGAAACATTCTTAAGGGTGAAAGAAATTATAAGTGATCATAAATACTTGAGGTTTAGAGTGTATTTCTTAGAGGGTATATGTATTTTTATTACAGACAGTAACTGAAAGTTAATACCTCTCCAAGAAGAGAGAACAGCATCTATGTGGAAGAAAAAAATCACACATATCTAGAAAGTAGATTGTGACTTTTCTCCTTCAAAAATTATGGGAATAGCATGGTTCTATTCATTTCTATGGCTATGTAGGAAGAACCTAACCTTTCTGGCCTTTAACCATTACATATGAATGAAAATTGGCAGTGGTTGTACAATTAGGTTAATTGCTGATAATGTGATGGAAGTTGCTAAGAAAGAGTGAAATGTAATGGCTAAATTGTAACTGCATAATTTATGATATATTAGAAAGGCTTTGACCTAAATCAGCCTAAGTTTTCCAAACTCTGAGTATGGTAAAATATCTGCCAGCATAACTGTCTAATAGCAATTTTTTCAGCTTCCTAGTCCAAGAAAGAAATATTCTCTCTTCAATTTGCATCTTCATAACCATCATCAATTTGGTTTCCTGCTCTGACTTTTAATATCTTTGTCACTTCTTATTTTAATATCCTGTGGCTCTTACTGTTGACTGTGTGCTCTCAGATTCTATAAAACAAGCTGGAATTCTGGGGAACTTTCTGTTTCCTAAATAATTGTGTGGAACTGTATGAATAAGGAGGAAATGAAGAAATATCCTGGGGTGACAAGAAGTTAAAGCTGTTCTTAGAAAAAAGACAACTTTTAATCATAAGGTGCTTTTTGCCTGTTGAGGAGGTGAGAGTTTTCCTGGTGATGCATTGGAGAGGTTTCAAAATATAAAAGAATAAAAGTTTTTTTTTTCTTTCTTAAAAAGGGTAAAATATATTTGGAAGTTCTCTTGTTTTCTTTTTTTTTTTTTTTAATCTCTTTATCAGTGCCATCAGTTGCAGATTAAATACCACATTAAACAAAAACATTCTAATTGTTTTAAAATGCTTATTTTTCCCCCCTTGGTGTCATATACAATTTCCATTAATATCAAGTATAAAAATCAAGCTATNTCCACAAATTAATCCTGCCTAGTACGTCTAGATCATGCCATATGGAGAAAAAGAAATAAAAAATTCCTGCATACTCAGATCTCAGGGGGGTCGCTCTAATGGCAGAATTGAGGAGGCAACACTTCCTGGAAGGAGTAGGGGAGGAAGATGAGTGGAAATGATGTGAGAAGTGCTCCTTTTGCAACAACCATTAGGACCAAACATATTTAGCACTGGAATGCACCATCAATTCATTTTTTGTGAGGGGTTTGTTTGGTTGGTTCATTGTTTGACTGGTTTTTTTTTTTTGTTTTTTTTTTTTTTTTTTTTTTTTTTGTTTTTTTTTTTTTCTTCATTTTTTTTAAAAAAAAAANNNTTTTTTTTTTTTTTTTTTTGTGAGTTTCTTTTTTTTCCTCAAGTCCTTGTAAAACAAATATATTTTGTTTCAATACTAGATTAAGCAGCCTTTAGCTTTCCTGAAATTCCAACCATTCTAATATACTAAGAACAGGCTACATTTTCAGAGTTTTATATCATGACTATTGCTTAAGTCAGGATTGTTTTCTCAAAAAAAAAAAAAGTTTTTCATTTTTTCCTAGTAATTAATACATATATTCATGTGCTATGGAAATGTGCTACTGGTTCAGAATAACAAAAAATATGTTCACTACATCACTAAGTATATATATTACTAGAATTTCCTGCCTCAGAGAATACTATACTACTGTTCTATCAACTTGAATGCTTACTGAAAATCTAAAAGATTTATTTTTATAATTTTTTTACTTCAGTCAGTTGCCTTCATGATTATTTCTATTTCATCAAGACATATCAATTAAAATGTAATCTAGGAAGTGGAGGAGATATTAATTATGAAATATACTGCTCAAGCAAATACATTCAGATGTTAGCATGTCTGTAGATGAATGCTTCTTTGATTAATTAAAAACAAAGATCAGCAGCACACCATCATCATTATCACCCCTTGTCTACAATGATTTCAAAGTTCTTGAAGGATTAGTACTGGGGGAGTTCTTATTTTAATTTAAATAGAATTTACTTGTTCAATAAAGTATTACTATACTAAGTTCTCTAATTTTATCTTTAAAATTTATTTTGTTTATATTATGCTTTCTCATTTCAATTTGCCAAAGTTCTTCCTTGGTTGTTCTAATTTCTGAAATTAGGTGGCAATCTTCAGTTGTGTTGTACTGATTACTAACCAATAACTGTTGAAGAGCTGGCAATATCCGTCAGACTATGAGGACAACATACATTTAATAACCAGTGAATCATTCTGAGATTACAGAAAGATTTTGTCTGCCAGCTTTTCTACCTCTCTGTAGCAGTTTTAAAGAGAAGACCTACTTCGAGTGGTTTTTGGTTTTTTTGATAAGAACAACCTCACATTTTCTGACAGAAAGAGAATATCTCAAAAGATACCTTAGGTGATATAATAAATTTCCCATCTAAGGCCGGTATTAGCTGTATATCTGTCAGGAATATCCCACTTCTAATATGTTCTAAGGAACTGACTATCAGTATGGTCCCGTATCCTTTCTCTTAGTTTTGTTTCATTATTTTCTGCAGGTTTTTTAATTTTATGAGTCTTTTAAATCCACACATTAGTTCTTGTTCCATTAATCTCAGTTACAGAGAAGGCTACTTTTTTTCCCTCATTGGTCTATAATGTCTTTGAAAACTATTTTATCTCCTTACATGTCCTAGAGCATGCTAGTTGACCTCCGTTGTTTTGAGTTGTCTGGAAACAGGATATTTCTTATTGCATCATACAAATATTTTATTAAAATATTTGAGACAAGCAATTGAGGTTTAAGGAATAGTTCATCAGAATTAGCTGACCAAATAATGAGGAATGCCTGACATTTAACTGTCAGGAGGGAAGGCAGACTGGTTTGGGATAAACGGAGCCAGAACTTGCAAACAGGGTGAGGGGTGACAAGTGGTAAATCCAGACCCCTAAACCAGCAAGAATTAATCTCAAGGCCTGGACTGTGCCTAAGAGGCTGCCGCATGCTCTGGAGACAGAGTTGAAAAGCTCAAGTGAAGAATTTGGAAGCCTTTGTCAGAGGCCCCTGACGACCCCCAAACCGGGGAGGCACAGCGCAAAAGGACTTTTTGCTCATTTCAATATGAGGGTAGGCAGGACTAGGCAGGGCTAGGAAAGGAATATGTATTAGGCATATTGTGTAATCCTAGGATTTTAGGGAACAAATAGAGCATTAGTTTGGAACTTTGGCGTGCATGTTTTTGGAGGAATTATTCTCCATGAACCTCAGCACTGAAATAAACCATACCTACTTCATAACTTCTATGAATTATGGAGTTCTTCCGCATATCATATTGAACAGAGCTAGAACCACCACAAATTCTGCTTGACACATAATCCACTTCCAAAGGGTTCTTACCAATGTGGGTTATGCCAGCAAACTACACCCAATTAGAATACTAGTAATATGTCCAGAGAACTTTCCCCATTCCTGGAAGTGTTCAAGGCCAGGCTGGGTGGAGCTTTGAGCGACCTGCTCTAGTGGGTTGGCAGGGGCTTTGGAACTAGATGAAAGTTCTGGTACCGGAACCCAGACTGTTCTATGATTTTATAAACATCTCTATGTTTAATTTAATTATGTTTTTTCTCCTAACACCTTCTTACCAATGGGTTTTCAGTGAATGATATTTGTCTTGTACAATTAGAGCCCTGGAACCTATGGTGAAACAGTCTTCATGTGACTGCTTGGAGAAACTAGGAAAATTATCCTGCTTGACTTTTAGGCTAGTCATAAAGTCTTAAAAACAAATGGATAAGTTCTGGTGTACATTTAAAATGTGTTCCATCAAATTAAAATATAAATAAACTGGAATTTACTGGTTCTCTATTTGTAATTACCAATGAAGTACAGAAACTTTGGGGTGGGAAAACTCAAGTATTTGTTTATTTTGAGTTTTTATTTGATTTTTTTTACTGTTATTTTTACACTTCTAGTTCAGTCTTGTCCCATGGAAATTGATAGGTTAACCCAGTTAAAGAAGTTATTAATTGGTAAATTAATTAATGGTTGTTAACCAGGTTGTTACTTAGGGGCTTCTTCTTCTGAAATAATCTGAGCTCTTAGTTATAAAACATACAAAAAGCCTCAAGGATTTTCCTTGATGAATAGACCGACTTTTTAAAGGCAAGAAAGAAAATATTTGATGAAGGCAGAAATTACTATGTTTTCAGAGTGAGAGGGTAAAAAATTTGCATTTCTCAATTATAATGCCTCTTTCTCTAAAACTTATTCTAATTTTCAAAGGAAAGGTTTTTATTCCATTGTTTTAAGATGAAACAGTATTTATTGTTTCTTTTTTCTCTGTAGTTGTATATATTTATGAAAAGAATAATGTTGGTATCAAATATGCTGAAGAAATCTGATTTTCAAAAGGCACTCTATGAGACTTGTTTGAGCAAAAGCTCCTTTTCTAATAATGTTTAAGACTGCATTATAAAGAGTTTGCCTTTTTGAAGCTGTAGGATAATACAAAAGTATGGAATTACAATGACTAATCTTTTATCATTCAAAGAATATTAAATAATAAACATTTTATGCTCCATTACCTTACAATTTAGAGCACTCTTTCTTTCTTCTCCCTTCTTCACATAAAGGAAGACCATTTTTACTTAGGCTTCAACTGCAGCCAGCTTTAACAGATAACACAATTTAATATTTTAACAGACCAAATTTAGTGCTCTAAATTGAGGAATCACTTAAAAAATTCCAAAACCTTTAAACTTGTATGAGCTTAGAAACCAGCAAAAGCAGAATAGTTGGATTATACACTGAAAAGGAGAAGGTTTTTCAAATTCTTACACTTTCACAAATAAGGTAAACTATAATTCAATTGTTGTATGTTCATATAAGATCTATAAATAAGAGCAGTCAGTAGGAAAGTTAAGTTTATAATATTTCTGTAATAAAGTGACTATTATAATTTTTGTTAAAGAACTGTTATTGTCTACTAGACACAGAAGACAGTTTCATAACTTTTTTTAATGTCATGAAAGGCAGGTTTAGTGCTTTGAACAATTTTAAGTCTTTTATATATATTTGTTCTGCAATATGAATTAATGTTACATTTACTTATGACTGAGAGTGGTCTGCCAAATAATATAAGAAAACCTCTGATAGCTTTTCTTTCTATTTTATGTTGAATGCTTAAAATTAATGCAGTTTAGATTTTGTGTAACATGCTCCAGGTGTGGTTGAATCAGAGTTTAGTTGAGGGGAAAGTTTATGCATTTGAGAGAAGCACCTCAATCTATTGATTTCCCAAAGGTAGTCTGGTTGGCCCTTTTTCTAACATGTTGACTAGTGAGCGCTTCTTTACATGCAAAAGCTGCAGGTGACCCCTCCTGATCTCTATTTTATTGATTTTTCATTCCCTTTCATTCACATAATTTCACACCCTCTGCTCAGCAATGCTGTCTACCTCTCTCACGTAGGGCTGTTTGCAACTCCCTCTCCCATCATCACTAGTTTAAAGTCCTCCTTACGTTAAATCATTAAATAGTCTCTAAAGTCTATATATTGAGTTGTATGAAAAAATGGAAAATAGCCATTAAAACCAGGCATGGGTCCACAGGTTACTGAAATTTGTTACTGAGACTGTTGGTGAGTGTTGCGGCCGTAGGGGTGGAAAGGATGCTGCGACCCTCCTGAAGAGGTGTCTTGAGAAAGACGACTCAGGGGCACAGGCACGTCCTTATCACAGCCTGGTGAATGGTCTTCAGCTTGGCCGCAGTTCTCAGGCGATGCAGAGAAGAAGGGACTGGAGCTCTGTATGGCGTTCTACAGAGTAACAGCCATTATTAAAAGTAAGGCCTTCTGTGAAGGGAGCCAGGTGCAGAAGCTCCCCAAACAGGGGAAAAACTAGGGTTTATATAGGAATGTCAAAAGGGTGGGGTCAACTTGGTAACAAATGGGATATAGGCACAAGGGTGGAGCATAGGGAAAAGGGCCAGTAAGCAACAATTAATTCACATAAGACCGCAGAGGTCTCCAAGAGTGAAATCAGCTCACCCTAACAGCAAGCTTGTGACTCAAGGGTTAGCTCTCCAGGGAAGGGCAGGACGCCCTCTGTTGGCTGGTTCTTCAGCCCCCACAGGTGAGTTCTGGAGATAATAGTACAGAAGCTCCAGCTGTAAATTGAAAACATATACATAAAGACTTTCATTGCTTTCATGACTCTTGATTTACCTTAAAGCATCTTCTGTTATCGAAGAAGATTATAAAACTTGATGTAAAACAATATAAAATTAAACTCGACCAATGCAAAAAAGGATGTACCTGCTGCAAAAATTCAGAATCTATAAAAACTTATCCATAAAACAATATTTTCTTATCTCTATATGATATATGTATCTTTCTTTGAAGCTTCTTTTCCCACCTTTTATTTCCCTAAAGATCTTATTCATTCCCAGATGTTATAAAGTAGTGCAGAATAGTTCATTTAGAACCCAAGTATTTATAAAGCACTTGAAAATATCTGAAATACTCTTTTTAGCACTTAAGTACAATTTTTTCAAGCTTGACAGTGGGGAATAAGCAAGAAAAAATACTCAATTCATGCTCATTTAAACTGGCTAATGTTTCAAGAACAGTCACAAATAATTAAGAAGGAGAAGTCATCTAATTGAAGAAAAAGGTGAAGTACAGATCAATGTATTTGTTCTTTAGCACAACATTTCAGTCTACATAAAATCAGGCATTTGAGAAATCCAAGGACTTTGATACAATTACCTAAAAGATAAGATTATTGGTTTGAACTTTGCCAATTCAATTGTTCATAAGACTGTGTAAAAAATACTATATCAAATTGAAAAATTACCTCTAAGGCAAAAATCCCCAGTGTAATAAGTTTAAATTGTCATCTGCTTGAAGCTCCACATCTCCCTCAAATCGGAGTAAGAGAGAATACTTTAACTTTTATATCAACAAGTACTAAAATTTGCCTTCTCAAACAATGAATTACCTTTTTTGCTTGATATATAAATAAAATAAATATTAAATGTAAATATTACTAAATGTAAAATATTTTTCTTCTGTATTTTGGGTTAATCTACTATTTCTTGAAATTCTATTTGATTGCCATAATAGAAATACTAAAAATTTGCACAGCATGAATAAAACCTATGAAGTTTCCAGGATTCTCTTTCCCTTTCACAGTCTAAATGACAGCATCATTCACTTGATAAATCCTTTTTCTATAACACTTTCTTTTCCAATATATATATGTAATTTTCTACAATTTAAACAAATATATATGAAATTATAATATATATATATTTGTATTCTGACAAGGCTTGTGTTTAATAAGATATGTTCTATCAAGGGGTTTATACTTACTCTCATATTCTTTTATTCCTAATAGTATAATGAACATCATGGGTTACAGTTCATGTCAGGATGTGCACTTTACACTTTGGTACTGTGCAACATTTTTAAATTAATTCACTCAAAATTTCTCACATGCTTTAACCACAATCTAGTACTTTTATTACTGTCTAAATTATATGTTCTGGGGCTAAGGGTTACTTATAATAAGCTTAACACAGCCACACACAATATCAATCTATTCCTAAAAATGTATTTTTTTTTGTACAAAATTATTTTTATAGTCTCTGTGAGTGTTAGTGCATGACAGAAAGGGAGGAAAGTATTGTAAAAGTATGGAGTGTCAACATCAAATGTAATTGTCAGATTGGGTGAAAGCCATTCAAACCACACTGACACCATACTTAGATATAAGAATATATTATTATAGAACTAAATGATTTTTACAAAATTACCAGATGTGCCTGTCATGATCTGCTTTAACATCAAGGCGGAAATCATGACGGTTCGAGGTATCTCGAGGTGCAAAATAAGAGGCAAACAGCAAGGGACTATAATTTCAACAAAACAACGAAACGCTTTATTGAGTGCTAAACAACTCAGTTATGCGATAGAGGGGTAAAACGGAGCCACTTTAAAACAGCGACCGGGGGTTGCCCGCCTTGCCCGGGTGGCCTGCCTGGTGGCAGTCAGACCCCCGGTACCACTTTAGATTGCCCGGACAGCGAGGTCCCGGTCTCGGTCCCAGGAGCGGCTCTTGTCCTGAAGACCTCCGGCAGACGCCGTAGCTGCGGATTTTCCTGGCAATCAGCCTGAAGCTATCAGGCAGTTCAGCTCTTTTAGTGATTTCAGCTCTCAGTGATATTCAGCTCGCAGCTTGCCAGGTAGTCACTTTGCTAGCTCAGGGGTGAAGAGACGAGAAGAGCCGAGCGGCGCATTCCACGAAGTCTTTATTGGGGGTTCCGCGAAGGGGTCCAGGAACGGCGTCTTCTGTTGAACTGAGCAGAGGTAGGGGTTTTTATAGGGTTAGGTAGGATTGGGAGAACTAGCCAATAGTCTGGGGTCTTGGTGAGTTGACCTATAGCCTTGGGGTTTCTGGAATGTAGCCAATAGTGTTACAGGGAGATAACAGAGGGTCTTAGGAAGTAGAGTTTAGTACATGACTATGCATTTTCTCTCCACGGAGGCCTTGCTAGAAGCTCAAAGATTGCAACAGAGGGGAGAGAGAGAAAGAGAGCAAAGTGGGGAGAAAAAGAGAGAGAAAAGGTGGGATATAGCTACCAACGGTGAGACAAAGTCCTTGTGGCCCAGCCAATAGACGTGTCTTTTTCCATGGGGAGATCTCGAGAGTCCCTTCAAAGAGTCACAGTTTTTAAGTCCTCTTCCAAAGCGAGTGGTTTCTGGCCAAAAGGCAGGGAGATTTATGGCCTATTTTGAGCAGGCCCGTAGCTGATCAGCATCAGGTATGTGCTGTACCATGGCAGTAAACATATGACCTGTACCTATAGCTGTTCTGCCCAAAGCACTGTACCACAGCAGCAAACATCTCGCCCTTCAGCCAGGCCAGGGTGTGTCTTATGGGGTCTGTCCCAGTCTCTGTCCCAATGATCAGGAGGCAAAGCCAACCCTTACAGTGCCAAGGATTTGTAGTTAAGTCTACAATGTGAAATCTTTACTCGATACATTCATATTCTGTCTTTATTTCAGAGAATCTTAAAGTATAAATGCAATACCAACACATACACAAAAATATTTGTGCAGGCTTAGTAAAAAGTAGTGTTATCATTGACTTCAGAATTATTTTTAAAATTAGAATTAAAATAGATACACTAGCTTCTGTCTATGTGACAGTAAAATAATATAACAAAGACGTATTTTCACAATGCAACCATGGCAAATTTTCGTTCATATATACATGATTAATTAGATATTTTAATGAAAATTTCTTCAAATATGTAATATTTTATATTCTTTTGTACCTACCCATATTACAAAGAAAATGTGTGATTTTAAATTTGGATATAGTCTAGTTATCTAATGCATACAAATGGAATAATTAGAACAAAACAAATATGATTCAAGATTTTTTTTACGCATTAAACTTAATTCTAGATCAATGGAAAGGGTACTTCTACAGTAGCGTTGACAAATTAAATTTTTTATGAAGAACCCCAAATAATACCAGAATTAGTCACAAAATACTTCTATTATTCCTACTCACTTATCAAACGGCAGTAATGGTATGATGCAGATGTAGATACACCATCACCCAAAGTGAAACCACTGTGACCTCCCATGAACATTGGAAAGAGAAAATGTAATTGGTGGTGTAATTTCTTAAAATAAAGGTAGTCTACTATCCAGTTGTTTTTCCAGCTTAAATCCTGCATTCATGGTCAAGGTCCCTAGGCTTTCAGGAACGGTTACTGAAGGACAGTAAAAGTCCTTAGGGCTTTGCCTGGAAAGATTTTAAATCTTTCCACACACAGGGGTAGTCAGATCACAAAGTCAAGAGTTATTTGCAAGATGAGGCACAACTTCAATGCTCAAATATTAGGATTAGTAGATAGACATGGGGAATGTTATAATTTTTAATCTTGTACACAGCAGAAGGATATTTAAAGAAAAAATCCATGCCTTTACAATTCTATATAATCAGAAAACACAAGTCTTCTAAGTAACAGAGGCCTTATCACAAGGTCAGCATCAAGATCAGCATCTTTTTCTTCTTCCAGAAACAATGTTAAAAATTGGGAACTTATTTTTGGAAACACCATTCAGGCATGATAGGTTTACCACAGTTTTTCAGAGTTTAAATTAAGAAGTGAGGATGTGCAACAATCGCACTAAAACTTTTTCTTTTTTCTTTCACAGTGATTGTCTTGGTTTTGAAAGACAGGTGCCTGCCAAGCAAGGCAGGAGCTTCTTTTAGAATAGAAAAAAAAATGCAAACCCCCTCCCTCCAAATTATTAAAAGGGGCTCTCAGGCAAAGATATGAGGATAGGAATAACAGTTCTTTTATATGTATGAACAAAATAAAGTAAAACAAACAACAAAAAACCCAACAAACTACAACCTAATAGGAAAATTAGAACAAGATGCAGTATTAAACAAAAAAAACAAACCCTGACAGTTAGAATACAACCTGACACTCTGTCAGTCAGGGTGTTGGTAGCAGTCCAGTTTGAATGGTGGCTCCAGTAGTCCTCCTGGAGTAACAGATGGTTCTGCTGAAGCAGAGATTCTGCAGAAGGGCGAAGTTTTCCTCCAGTGGTCCAGTGGTGATGTTGAAGGGTCTGGTCCTTCCTCTGGGAATCCAGTGGGAGAGAAGGCTGCTCTCTGAGAATCCAGTAGAAGGCAGATGCCTGTTCTGTCCAAATGCCCAGATTATATCTAGGTGGGAATGCTTGGCTCCTCCCCCTGGGCAGAGCGTCTCACAATGGGCTGATATCATTCTATGAGTCATGGGGTGGGTCCTCACAATGGCCCATTAACCACAAATGGCTCCCAGAGGGAGTTATCTATGACTCATAAGGCAAGGTGTTAATGGTCCATTAACAGGAGATAGTCTGGGGGAGGAAGTAAGGAAAACACTGCCCCTCCTAATTTTAGCAGTTCATGAAGATGGAGATAGAATACAGACCTTCTGGAATATGCTACATTGTAACCTAGGACAGTGACAAGTGTTGTGACATGTGGCCCAAAAGGTAAACCATGTCTCTTATTTCTGCCAAGCAGATTGAATTTCTGTTGTAATCCCTAGCAGATCATCCTTGCCAAAATGAGTCAGTCCATCTAGGTTACTTCTGATATTGAAAACAATTGACATCCACTTTTTTCCTTGAGCTCCACACATAGAATTCCCCATAACAGCCCAAGATGACTAGTTATCTCACAGACAGAATGAAAACTTGAAAGATAGAGTGTCTAAATCAATCCCTGCTGAGGGTAAAACTTTCCACACTACAGTCCTTTCCTAGCTGTGGTATCTGTTTTGGGAGAATACGTTTGTCATTTAAGCAGGTGTTAAAACAGTTGTTTGAGAAAGAAAATACTCCAAATAAATCTGCTTATAGACTATGAAGAAAAATATTACCTTTTGGCAGAAAAAAATGGTTAAAATAGTCTTGCATATAAGAATGATGGCTACTTAGTACTTTTCTGCATTTATGGTTTTCCACATGATTTTATCTAGTCTCATTGGCCCAAAGAACCCTCAGATTTCTAGATTTCTCCTCGGGACAAGGATGACATAGCTATTCTTCCACTCCGTTATTTTATTTTTTTAATTGTGAATCTCCCTCAACCTCCTATTATCAATAATCCAAATTTACTGAATTTACAGTCAGACCAAAAATACTTCTCCCCTCCAAATTTAAACTCTTTTATTTCCACTGTTT
>VXBU01016432.1:0-12875 GCA_013400315.1 Bombycilla garrulus
AAAGATTATACTTTTACTTCTGTGAGGTGCCTTTCAAATGAAAAGTTACTGAGAGGCTAAAATCAATTGGCTACAGAGTGCCATGTTTTCTGATGGGAATACTAGAGAAAAGATGACTGAAAGTTGTTTTTTACCATGATAGAGTTTTTACCGCTGGTTATTATCAACTCATACATTCATCATCACATACTGCTCATTTTTTTATTATATTGATTTATTTTATTGCCTAATATGTTTGTACTTGTATGAAATTCAGAAAATATTGATTTACTTAAATTATTCAATGCTTTAGTATATGGCTATTATGTAATTTAACACTTTAGACAAATCAATACACTTTTAAAAATTGCTTTCCTTATTCAGAAGATTTACACATGTACTTTTCTGGATTCATTCACTCACTATAGGGTGATGACATTTTGTACATAATCTATTTTAAGATTATAAGGGGTTATATATATACATATGCGTAAATACATAAATAGTTACAAGTAAAATGAATAATGTAAGCTTCCCTAAAGCAAGCTGTAATGTAGAATATGTCCTTACATTTACAACATTATTCTCAGACATATCATGATATGGCCATATAAAGCTATTTTGTTAAACTTGCAATCATTGCTGGATGTTAAGGTTGTTTCTTCCAGTATTTTAAAAACGAGAAATTTTGACTTTTGACAGAGAACAACCTTCAGTTGTCTGGAAAGTTCTAAGGCAGTGGATAAGTCTTGACCACTAATGGATTTTTGCAGTTGGGTTACAGAGGAGAAGTGTGTGATCAAATATGACAAGTGAAAATATCGCCTACAGGTTGATAACTCCATCATAAAGAAATAAATCCTTGTCATGTTCTTACTGAAATGCACAGTCCTGAGACAAACTTTTTGTACACTAAGGCCACTAATTCCTTATTCCACATACAAAATTATGGTCCCGAAACAAAAGTTATTTTTGAAAATAAAAATTTCCCATTGATTAAAAGAGGCATTGATCCACATCAAAAGAATTTATATTTTTAACCAAATGTCTACTAGAAAAAATAAGATATTGAACAAGCAGTTTGTACAGCACCATTTCTCTGCAAGAAAATCCTTTTGACCTGCTAAATAGAGAAACGAGAGACTAAGGGTTTATCCTGGGAAGATTTATTGTTTAACTTATATTTATATTAAAAAATGTATTGACAACAGCATACAAGCTTTTGTATTTGAATGGAAATTAAGTACTTCATTAGCTCAGTTGGTTAGACCATGTTGCTAATAGCACCAAGATAGGTGTTGTGTCCACATATGGACCATTCACCTAAGAACTGGATTTAGTGATCCTTGTGGGTCCCTTCCAACTCAGAATATTCTGTGCTCTGTGAACATTACTATTATCTCCTGCACTTCCAAAATCTCCAGGAAAAAGCAAAATCCTATATTTGCATTCTTTATTGGTTATTTACTTCTTTAAAATTAAAGTGCCTGCTGACTTTTTTTGATTGGATAGTTCAGTGTCTTATTCTCATATTGGAAATGTGATGAATCAGCATGATATATTTTTTTCTTGTTTAAAGTTCCTTTTTTCACCTATTTTATCACAAGGAAAAATCCACTTTGCCTGCCAATTAATAGTTTTACTTCCTTTGTCTAATTTCATTTCTTAGCAATGTTTGCTCCCAGATACTTGTGTTAACTCACATTAATGCTCTGGGGCTACGTCTATATCATCAATTGCAATATACAAAATTATTTCTAAAGCTTAAAACTGTACATACAATTCATATGCATAATTCATTTCCACACAGGTTTAAAGTTCAAGCTTGCTGCATTGCAAGATTCCTTCTGTTTTGCTCCAGGCTCCATGAAGCTGGTTTAGATCTTGAAAATAAAAATACTCTGTAGGTAGAAGTATGGATCAGTTTATTCCATAATCAGTCCTGCCTGAATCTGTATAATATAGCCATTAAGAAACACCTTTAAGGATCTTAAAGAATCCCATTTCTAGAGGTCAGCTTGCAGTTACATTGAAATAGTATTGCTTTAATATCAAAGGAATTGTCTAGGGTTCTCTGCAGTAACATTTTTATTTTCTGCAGTATTTTCTATAGTACTGATATTGAAACATTTTTACTGGAAGAGTTTATACTTGGGAACTATTCAACTCTCATGCAGAATCATATCTTTTTATCCTGTGAGGTCATGTAAGTACTCTACTATTTCAGGCATTAGAGAAAAAGAGTGACAATTTATAGACTCTTACTGTGCAAAGGGTGTATACCCAATAACGAGTGAAAGATAACTCTGGCCATGGCAGGTGGGACAGACTGTCTTTAAAAGTCCATTTCAACCCAGATCATTCCATGATTCTGTGATCTGGCTTCTGAAAAGTTTTGCCTGGCTTGGGAAGACACAGAGAGGAAAGGCCAACTTGAAATTCCCACTGCCTTCTTGTTCCACTGAAGGACAGTCCTAAAGTGACTCAAGGAGCATGATTAGATCTTCTCTTCTGAGAGATAGAAGGTGTAAGCTACAAAGTGGGTATATAATGGATTCTGTGAACAATATGCTTATATAAGGAATTGAAATTTAACAAAAATAATCAGTCTAACTAAGAAGACGCTGTCAGTTTTACAGTGCTCCAGAAGAGACACGCAGATCTTTTGCCGCTTTGGTGGGCATGTCTTTCAAACAAACATAGAATATGTAACAATATATATATTGAAATATCTGTGGGCTCTCAGGGAGTTTTTACTTTTTGCTTGCTGAATGAGTGGTTTCAGTAGGAGATTCTACACACAGGGTAACAATGGTCTTGACAGATTAAAACTGAAAAACCCACTGACATGTCATGGTGAGAAAACCATGAAGATATGAGGAAGAAAGCTGAAACTATCATTCTGCCCTAGAGTGGTATGCCCTAATGGAATAGAGATTTAATAACAAGACAGGAACAGAAGACTCATCCAAACCTTTTAGTAGAGGAGTGGAATAATTACTTGGATTTATAACACTGTGAGGCATAGACTGGGAAATTCAAACAAGGACATTTATTTCCTATTTCTTAAAATCTTTTCTTTATAACCAGAGCATTACCGTGGAGTGAGCCACCAGCAGCATGGTTAATTCCATATGTAACAATCAGGGCCTAGTGCACCTAATTAATAAACAGATGGCAATAACCCTGTGGGTCTTTAAGTCAGTAAGGGCTTTTGTGCTCCACTGGTTATGTCACAATATCCTTTCTTAAGGGATGCATATGCCAAGGCTGTATAATGGCACAGCAGATGCTTCATCTTGGTTTCAGCAAGGCAGAAAGCCTGCCAAGATCCCAAGGTAGTGTCCAGACAGTTATGGAATGAGCTTAATCTTGTTACAGCGGGAGGCAGAGTCTGCCCCAGGAGCAATGAGGAGAATAATTCAGCATGGAAGTGATTTTGCATTTCAAAGAATAAGTAGGATTGTAGTGGAGTGACCTCTTTAGGTAACTCAATGCATGAACAACTTTCCAGAGAAAGGCTTGGCACCCTTCACTCGGATGAGTACGCTGTGGACCTTCCTAGTTTAGTTCTGTTTTAGTTCTGTTTTATGCCATCCCCAGATACTTTTTGGGGACAGCAATTCAAAATCAGCCAAGAAGTTTCTGTCCTAAGATGTGGGCACAAGAATAAGCTGTGTCGTGCTGCAATGGTGAATATTTAGCTAAACATGCATTAGCAGCATGAACGCTACCTCTAACTATAGTGGAAAATATTATTACTTCATTTTGGATTTATTACGCCATTTTTTGGCACATTCAGCATACATGGTTTCCAAATTATTGGTAAATAATGTTTTGGTTGAAACTGTGAAAGTAAATACTATCCTGTGCACAACAATGGAAAAAAAATATCATATCTATAACAGTGCTTAACTGTAGAAGTCCACAAGAGCTGAGACACATCCTTGTTTCTGACCATTCTGTAACTGCAGGAACTTCTAACGCCATGATTGCTAGCCACAATCGTGACCAAAGGTAGCTGTAATTATATAACCCAGTATAATACCAGGATGGACCAGATTTTGGGGGGTTCCCTCTAATGCAGGTTAGATACGGATTTTCTTGGACAAATAGAAAAGCCATTTATTTCTGATTTTGCCATTCACAAATATAGTTCATGTTTTACAGCCACTTTTTATCAATTTTTTTGAGTAGTTGCAAAGGGACAGAAATTAAACCAAAATGTGATTGTTTAAGCAGCTACTTTGCTGTGTGGCAAAGCTGAATTAGACTGGATAAAGAAATGCTTTGCTGAATAGTTGTAACCTGCACTGTCTGCTATGATTTCACTGTTATAGAATGGCAGTAAATGAGGAAGACAAGCAGAGAAACTTTATAATTTTCTACCACGTCCTAAAGAATCCATTTCTTCAGTAGCCTCTTGCCTACTGACTGAATAACATAATCAACAGACTACTGAGTTTACCTGATACAAGTACCACCTGCAGTCATAAGTGACAAGTACGGTTAATGCCGTAAAGCTCTAGAAACAGAGCGGGTGTCAAGCTCCTTCCTTTGCTATTCAGGGAGAAAATTCCACCAAGTCATGTTAAACATCCTTTTATAGGCATGAAAAATTCTGCCTTGGTTCCCATAATCTTTCTGCTTTAATTTAAATTAATACTGTTGACTGATTCTCTTTAAGAAGCCTATGCAAAATTATGCTTACAAGTCAGCTTTTAAGATCTGAAAATTGCTTAATGTAGCATTTAGGCAAAACCATCTTTGGAATAGTCCTGTAATTACGGGGGAGGATAGAGTCCATCAGTTCCCTGTACTAGAAGGAATGCTCTTTTTCTTTTTTTTCTTTTTTTTTTTCTTTCTTTTCTACAGCTGTATTAAAATCAGAAAAGGAGCTAACCTGACTGGTAGTGCTTCAGCAGTCTCAGCAGTTCTGGTAGTTTATCTACACAGTGCTTTAGCTGAGACCAGTAATGCAGTTATGAAGCAACTGTCCCCACCATCGCACTTAGTGTGCTTGGTCTCACATCACCTTGCAGCTGCAGAGCACATACAAAGAATCCTTCTGGGAAGAAACTAAACTGGTAAACATGTTCCAGGAACATGCCTAATGCTTTTGACAGGCAGCCTGTCACAGGACCAGGCTGGCATTAGTCTGAAGTGATTGATTTGATTCCATTTCCATTACAATGTCTTTATTGACTTAATTTTCTCCTCTCTAGTATCATAATCTCATGGTAAAATCTGTTGCTTTTTTAAAAGACATACCTTTATGAAATTCCATTGTGTGAAAATATTGTCCTTCCCTATTGCCTATTTTTCAAATGATATGCCAAGACAGCAAAAATTAAATCCCTCACTCAATTGGACAAGTCTAATCACAGAGTAACTATCAAATGTCACAACTTCTACATAATCTTTCACTTTGTGTGAACAGTATCTTCAGCTCCCTGAGGTTATATTTTGCCCATATTCTTTTAGGCAAAAAGGGCTTTTTTTGGCTGCCCTTCAGAGAGACTGAACAAATTAAATTCTGTGGAATTTGGCATATAAAAAATGTACTGTCTCCTCTATATTCATTTCTATTGCCACCCTGGGTTGCTTTTATTAACTGCTTTTTTTCTTTCATTTTTTTTCTTTCATTTTTAAAACCCTCCATTTTTATTTAGTGCAAAAAATGTTCTCTGATCAAGTAGGCACCCGAGGACCTAAGACAAGATTATTGCAAAGGGGGGGTGACAACACCCTAACAGAGAGGCTTTTGAATGGGATGTCAAATGTCAGGAGTCCTCCTTGCCAATGCTGCTTCTGCCTGCGTTGGAAGGAGAACTATTTCTGTGGTAACTGGGAGGAAGACAAGAACAAGAAATGGGATTATCCATCCTAAGAATCAAAATATTTTGTTAGATATTGGACTTTGGCTGCATGATACAGGTCATCTATACAATACAGATTGCTTCAATGCTTAGATTTAATTTCTTCAAAACCAGATGAAATGATATTTCAAATGCTTCAAACAGAGGATAAATTTACCCACTTGTTGGGTAAATGTCTCTATTATCAGTGGAAAAAAGGTTGCCAGTACCAAGCACTTTTAGATCACTCTGACAGAAATAGAATTGTGAGAGAATAAGCTTTAACCAACAAGGAAGAAAAGCTCCTGTGTAGTTATTTCATGAAAAATAACACTGCTATCAAACATTTCTCAGTAAGGCAAAACTGGAGGTGAGTCAAGATATTCACAGTTTGCTGGCTCCTGCCTTTATGGCAATTAAATGCATCATTGAATTCTGATACTGAAAATTTACAAGAGATATGCCTTGTGCTGGGCCTCCTAATGATTGCTTGAGCTTATCGGTGAAATAAATACAAGAACTTCACAATATGCCTACCATAGTGTGCCTGATAGCCTCTAATGGCACAACAATCAAGTGGCTAAAAGGAAGCTTCTTATAGCCAGTTTCATTTTTTATAACAGGAAACAGGACATAGATAAAAGGTTCGAACCAGCAATGACTTATATCTGCTCCCCCTTACCTCCAATTTACGGTTCCATTTTAAAGCTCCCAAATACCTCTATTTCTGATGGACAGAGCTGAATGCAACCTCTCATTGCAATGAGCTTTTTTAATACTTTCTCTTCTTCTTATGTGTCTTTCAGGATGAGAAATCATTTTCTCTTGCCGTTCCTCTCCAACTCCGCAAAATACTTAAATACTTAAGTATTCTCTTTGATTCTTGTACCTGTAGTATCTGGTATGGGACTCCAGCAATTGGCTGTTTTTTCTTTATTTATTTAATTATTAGTTCCAAAAGATGTGTGATACAAAGATAATACACCATACTTGGCAACATTTTTTTTCCTGTGTGTCTCCTTGTTCTTTGCCTCCTCTGGCTCAATGCAATAATTTATTGTATTTATAATGACTTAGTCCTAAGAGGGATAGAGAAATGCTTTGATATTAACCTTTAAATACCTGGACAACACTTCAGTTCTGTATTCTTGCATTGCGATGTATATAATTCATTAATTTAATTTGCAAAGAGATTACTTCAGAATAATCTCATTAGATATGATTGTATTACCAGATAGACTTACATAAGACAATCTCATTAACTGTGCCTCAGGATGTCACTTTAGATCTCTCTTTTGTAGCCCTGACATAAATTCATTACATGCTTCAAATTGGCTTCAAACCTTAACCTGACAAGTGTTCTGTATGCTGTGTGTTAACCAGGTTTAGTACATTTGGGTTTGCAATTTGTGAATATAGATGCTTCCAGTAAAAATTTAAGGAATTTAAAGGCAGGTAGGGATTTAAAGTACTGCCCAACCATGTACAGGAATTACTTTCTGTCTTGCTAACATACGCAATCCATATCTTCCAATATTTTAGGTGCTGTTGCTCAGACTTTGTTTTTCATCCACTTTTTATATTGCTGCAGATATCTAATTTACAGTAGCTGAAACTAGTAATAGAAAGTCCCTGTTGATTTTGAGAGGATTTCAAATTAGCCCTTCTTGTTTCTGATTTTACAAAGAAAATTATAAACCAAATCAGACCGAAAAATGAAAAAGTGATCCTCTGCTTATAGTAGGAGGAACAGATTTCTATTCCAGAAGACATGGTGAGGAAAGAACTGTATTACATATAACTACTAGCAGTTTCAGAAGTGAGACCCTGCAAATTAAAAAAAAAAAAAAGTAATTATCAGTAATTTTTCTGTCCATTGGATTTATTTTAAATGCAAGACCCCAGCTGTCGACAGCTTCTAGAATAAAGTAATATTAGGATTTGAGGTGATAGAAAAAGAAGGTTGATATAGAACTAAGGAAACATGAAGAATTCATCCACATTCCTGGGTTATGACTTTTCAAAGCCTCAAAAATATTTCCCTTAGCATTCTGTAAAGCTGCCAGTGAACTACAGAGTTAAACTGCTCTGTCAGCTTTTGGTGGCAACTGAATCTTTGGTGCCAGTCTTTCTACTTAACTGAACAATCTGGAAAGGTTTGTCAAATGGTTATTTCAGCTCCCTACACTAGCAATCAAATAGACTGGCTTCATTCCCCCTTCAAACTGTAGCCCAAAGGGGTGGTGGTTTTAATTTTTCTCCTTTCAGCACAAACTAATACATACATCGAGGATGTGTTATTTACTTCTGGTTAATTGCCACAAGATATCAATTTTAAATTTTTTGGAAGAGTAAACGTCTACAAGAACATACAATATGGTATAATGTCGCAATTTTAGGTTATCACAGATGATTTACATGTCAATTTTGTTTAAATTGTACTTCTGACATGTCTGAAAGGAAAATATTACAGAGCAGTGAGAGCCTTGCTTCCCTAGAGGAGGGCAGTGCAAGTATGAGAAATTGCACATCTACCACCAGACTCTTCTGCAGGAGTCTGAAGTGAGATCTATGATTTCAGGCTGCCGTATTGAAAGTCTGCATGCAGGCAATATTAGAGCTGTTCCAGTGACATACAGGCAAGTGCCCACATTATAATGATAACATATAGCTCTGCTTCGTCTTTAGCTCACAGAAGACTGCCCCTGCCACCAGAATGGTTAAAAGTGCTTGAAAAGCTGCTCTTGATGAAGAATGGCAGACTGAAGCACTACCACAGCAAGACAGTGATTATAGTGGAAAACAAAGGAAAGAAAAATTGCAGAAATGTTCTAATGCTCAGTTTGGAAAGCACCAAGAGCAGCTCATTAATTTAGTTTAAGTTTTACATAAGGCAAAGCTGAATTTTCAAAGCGTTATATTCTATCAGTTCTGGCTGGCTGGGAGACACTGCTGCATTCTGAAAACTGGGCTTGTTTTGGGGTACTTATATCAGTTATTTCATCAATTCTTGGCAGGGCCAAAGTAATGCAACATGACGGAATTCTAAGCTAACATGCTGGAGTTTATACAGACATCCCAGAAGTGTGTGAGAACAAGGCAGCAGAAAACTGTCATTGTAAAATATTCTATCCAGCAAGGCTGGTACTTGAAATTAGTAACATCTAGTCACCAAAACAGATTTTTCTTAATTTATTTAGTGGTGTGATATTATAGAAAATAATTTTACTAAAGAATAACTCAAGTCTTTCTTTTCTTATGAAAATATTCCAGACAACTCTGCTTATGTTTGCTCCAGCAGCATCATGCTGGGAAAGACACAAGTCAGAGAGACTACTCTCAAGCCATATACGTTTGTGTAATTTCAAACAGCATCCTAAATCTGTACTGAATACACAATAGACAAAAAATTCAGTAATTTCAGAAATGAGTGTGATATAGTACAAAGCTATTTAACAGGCTAGTTCAATTTGCCTCTAATTTTAGACTGTGTGGATATGCAGTGCAGCCTTGATGCAAGAATGGCAACAGAAAGATCAATACTGGAAGAAAAGACTGTAATATATTACTGAGCTATGGAGAGAGCTGAGTGAGAGATGATGACCTAAAAGCAGGAATAATTAGAGACTGGTGACTGATACCAGATGAATTCCACAAAAGCAGCGTAGCTGAACTTATCACCTGTGTTCATGGGAGAAGAGTTCCACTATTTTTTTGAATTAAGTGATTTCAAATTGTATGATTATCTACAAAATGATAAAAATGTGTGGTAAATATATTTTAGGAAAATCTCTACATCTGGCTGAATACCAAGTTGAAGACAAAGCAACAGTGTGTATGTGTCAGTCCCCACATACACATAGAAATGCTTTTTCCCCTCCCTCACAGTTATTGGGGAAATGTATGCCCACATTTCAGAGCATATTAGGATCATCTGCCTCTTTATATGTGGGGAGGCATCCTGGCTTGCTCTGTAACTTCATTTTTTAATATACACTAATAATTTGTGTTATGAGGGAATAAAATGTTTGATTTTGAAGTGCATTTCACTAAATGAGGGTCAGAATTACATACTCTATTCTAGTATATGATGCTGGAACATTATCTGAAAAATCTACAAAAGTTTGAATACCAAGTTTTATGGTACAGGAAATGATAATTCCATTACTTTTAAGAAATAATTATGGCAAATTGACATTTCTATAAAATTCTTGAAAGAAGGTTTACAATAGAAATTCAGTTAAGCTTTTAATTATGGTATTGTTAATGACGAGTGTTAAATCAAAAAGAATTGGGGTCAGGAAGCTACATTTCTTAGTGAGCTATGTTGGGGGAAGTGGCTTTTATCCCTTTAGATATGATGATTATTAACTCTTGAAGGAAAAATATCTCTTAAGCTGGTAAAACAGAAGCAGGAAAACCCAGTGGTACTTGCCCTAGGTGCTGTGCAGACACACAGTGAAGTGCAAGATGCTCCATGAAAATGTAGCGTGTGTTTTGAGGGGAAATACCATCAGCACAGGTTATCCAATGAACAAATGGCATGTTTTTGTTGCTCTAGTTTAAGTCAACTCATTAGAGATATTCCTCCTAGTACAGTACTGCCCTGTGTGTTAAGTCACATTTTATTAACCCTGGCCTTTTATGTCGCGATACGGCATTTGATTCTTTTACACAACGGAAGTGAATTTAGGACTCAGTCCTGTCATTCATGCTCCCTAACTTGGAACACCACTGCTAAAACAATTTCACATTTTTGGAAAATAGCAGAATTTGCACTGTTTTATGCCACTATTACTCATAAGAAATGGAATTTTCTACTTCACTAAACTAAAAATATGTCAAAATGAATACATAAATTTATTTAGTAATTTTCAAGGATTGTTTTGTATTGTAAAAACTCAGTGAAATTGTTTGCTTAAGGGTTCTGATGAGATAGTCTTTTGCTGCGCTCCCTATTTTTTAGCCTAGAGTTGTGCAGTAATTACAGTATATCAACATCTGAAGAATGGTCTGGGAGCAATTGCAGTTTTCCCCGTGGACTTGATAAAAAATTGAGAATCGCTACCCAAAAAACTATATTACCTTTCTTTACATCGGCAGAATTTTCTATCTATCCAAAACGTCAAAAGGAAATATCTTTGAATTTGTTTCTCTTGCTTTTAATAATTTAAATCTCAGAAATATTTTTTTATAAATAAAACAAAAACTGTAGCGGAATACTGAATCTTTAATGTCGTCGTACAGTGAGCTCAGTCTAACATACTCTGTTTGCAGTGTTCTGCAGAAATTTTTACTTTACTGTGTTACTTCTTGGGCAGCAGGCCAAACAAGACAAAGTGAGAGTTTTTTCAGAAACTAGTCTCCTGCCCAGTCTTAAACTTCTTCCCAGGTTTTCCCTAGTTCACCTGTACACCACGGCTTTGTTTTCCTCTCTAGCTTCCAATATGCTCTATGAACTGGAATCCTATTTACTTCTGTGTTTGCTACATGTTCAAACTTACAGTCTAACATCTCTCCTCATACGACCAGAGGTATAACTTTGATCATTCGCTTAGCATTTAATTTAATTTAATTTAATTTGATTTAATTTAATTTAATTTAATTGTAGTAAAAGTAGGCACTACAAATCAAAAGCCTTATTTCAGCTTTATGTATCAGCAGTGCCAGGCGTTTGTTCTCATAGATATTGGTAACTGTCTTGATTGGCAAAGTTTAGTTGTCCAAGATAGCATGGCCTGTGTTTGCTTATTTATTCATTCTCCCCACATTCAATTCTGCATTTTTATTTTCTATCACTAGACTTAAAAATTATTATACATCTTTACATGTTACTGATCAATAGAAATATTCATTCTTTACATTTGTAATTCAGTTCTGTTGCAATCAACTGGATTAGAGAAAAAGGAATAGTCAAGTCTTGAACTCTCATCACCAAATGTATATCACAGCCTTAGGTTTCACATTTTGGGAGACATAAAAATCATCATTTTTTCCCCTGAAATCAGAGCTCGGTCCATAGATTAAAAATAAAATTTTAAAGAGAATATCATATAAAAACCTATCAGAGCAAAGGATATTTTTGGTATTCTGTGTTTAATATACTCCAAAAGAGTTTAATGACTAAAAATAATTAATTATTGTGTCTTATAATTATCTTTTGCCAGCATCGGTTCATGGTGGGTTTTTAATGAATTTTATGGAACACTTAGTGCAGTTGCACCTTTGAAAACTGATATATGAAAGGAAATTGAAGCTTCTAAGCTAAATGTTCATTATGTATTAATCCACAACTTTCTAATATTTTTATCTCATAATTTTGGCATAAAATACATTAAGTAATATTGACATTTGTGTCAATTATGTATAGAAAGAAAAAAAGCAACAACCCACTCCAGAATACACCTAATTACTTGAAAACCTACATCACTATTGTCTTTGATAAATCTTTGCCCTTGAGTAAAGAATGATTGAATATTTTAGTTGAAGATATTTCTGGTTTAGAGCTTTCTAATAGTTTAGCAAACGTATAACACACTTGGAAGAAAAAAACCCTATTTCTTCCACTGGTAATGCATTCCAACAGAAGCGAAATTTCAGATCCAGCTGCTGTAGACAGAGATCTAATGTTTTCATTTTTTTTTCACTCAGTACCAAACCTTTCAGGCAAAAATTGTCATCTGCACAGCATTGTCCTACAGCAAGGAAGAGAAAGCTGTGGTGCAGGTGGAACTCTTGTGAGGGAATCTAAAATGATGGAAAAATTCTGCAGATTGTCATCAGCTTATCTGTTCTATAACACGGGACTGGAGCTTTAGCTGTGAAATACGTCTGATAAAGCCGTGGGTTTTGACAATACATTTCTTCCTTTTATATGCCACATATTCTTTCAATGATCTTGTCCATTTGCATGGGGTTATCTCAAGCACTGAAAATGGTGCACTAAATATGTATATGGGTATATGAGGTTTTTTGCACATGCCATAAATTTCTGAAGTATACAAACTTCCGCATATACAGGCACACTGACTGTTAGAA
>VXBU01016432.1:12942-32757 GCA_013400315.1 Bombycilla garrulus
GGGGTTGATTTGTTTCATTTCTGTACCCACAAAGGTTATATGGGGAAATGAATACAATTATTTTTAAAGTAGTAATTTGAGCTATGCTAAAGTATAAGAAATAGGAATATCACTCTGGTGGTTAGTGCAAAACATAAAGAATTAGTTTCTTTTCCTTATTGTAGATTTTCTGAGGCAGAAATTGACATTTTTAGACTGATTAGATTTATATTTGCACTCAAAGCTGAAAATGTGTTATTTTTTAGGATATATTACTTGGCAGTATATTAAGTGCAGATATTTTATTGATTTAATTACTTATTTCTATAAATCTGTGAACTTTGTTTACACATACGTGTTCTAAAATCCAAAGTTCACTCAGGAGAAAAAGAAATAGAAAAGGAAAAAACATGTTTGTGAAAAAGTAAAAGTTCCCTATTACTATGACCCCAATATTTCCTTCTGAATGTTTTTATAATGATACTTTAATAATTCCCCGAATAGTATTAAAACATTGTTTAGATATTTTTTTAGAGTAGTGTAATAAACCCCACACCTTTTAGTGGAGGATTAATAATAAAAAGAATCAATAAATAAAACTTACCTAGGCAAATTTATGGAGTAAATTATTATCATGGTGTTTTCTCTGCAAATTTTGAAGGAAGAAAGAAAGAGGTTAACTTTAACATGCCTTGCAAACATTACATTTGAGTTATGCTTTAAGATAGTTATGTGGGAACTACAGAACAAGACAGAATGAATTCTTCTTTTGTGGTGTATCTGTCTTTAACAATCACTATAATGCCTTCTCTTTCTGCATTATAATTACTATTACTTAGGTGACAATGCATTTTTAACTCACATTCCTATTATTAGGATTTTAAATGTTTTTCTATTTCTCCATTTCAAAAGATATGAAGGTTAGCTTATCACATTCTTATTTGATTTCTGCTAAAAGCCTGTCAATTTCCATTGCCCATTGAAAATGGGAAGGTTTGTGTTAAGCACTCTCAGTCACTCAGAAAATAAACTTTTTTCCCTCCCTTGGGATACCTGGCACACACGAACTGCAGATATTTCCACAAACAACTGCTTCAGAAGACATATAGTACAAGTCTGATTACTGAACTGTTTGATTGGCAAGAATCAAAAATTAATGCTTAGTGGCAACAATATTGTAGATCTAAGCTGCTGAAAGCACTTGCATGTAAATATGATTTTCTTGTAGTTCTGTGCAGTAGTCAGGACTGAGTGTAGTCTTTTATGTACATTATAATTATGAATACGCAAATACTTGATTGCTCCAAGTTTTCCTAAATGATACAAACATGAATAAAAGCAGCACCCTGAAACCCATTTGCAGTCACAAGAGACTTTTTAATTAGCAGCCACATCTGTGTAAGAATACTATATTTTGCAAAGCTAGCAGCAACGTAAAGTGTATTATTAAATTTTGGAAAAGATTACAAATCTCAGTGGACCTGTTTAACAATTCAAGAAGTAGTGTGGAATGATATCTCTGGCCTCCTGAGTCTAGTTTGAAAATAGCTAAATCTTCCATAATGATGTCATTAAATATTTAATAGTATAATATTTTGAACACCTTTCCAACATAAATGACATTAAATTTTAACCTGTTCAAACTGTTAAAAGTTATCTGAGAAAATTCCATTAGAATACACTTTTAAAGCAAATTAAAGATACCTAGATGTTAAAAGATGGCTTTTGTGAAGAAATTGAATGAATGTAAATAATAAAAAAATATCAAAATGAAAAGGTAGATTTTTAATGAAGTATTTCATAGAGTTGTGAAATAAAATTATGAAACATTTTTTTATTTTTCAACACATTTCCATTGATTTTATGTTATCCTGATCAGAATGTAGCTGCTATGCATCCAAACTCTATCAAATCAGAACAAAAGCTGCACAGAGGCATCAAGATATGAAGAAATATTGCAATTTTAAAATAAAGCAAAATTTCATTGTATGGAAAAATCATCTAAAACTATTGCAATAAAATAAAGCTTAAATATGAAGGAAAATACTTTTATTTGTGTGTTCTGGCCACAAATGATCCCCTTGATTTTGCTTGCTACTAACAGATACTTCTAATGGGACTCTGTGACTGCAGTTTTTATTTGGTATTCATTTTTTTAATATCAAATATCTTTTCTGCTCCATCAAAGTCCTGATGGCAATAGTCTGTGAGAATGCACACAAGATTTTATTGGGGTAGTTCTGCCTTCACTATTAGCAGAGTGAACAAAAAGCAGCTTCTCAACCAACACGCAGGGTGTTGACACCTGATTATGACTGCCAGCACCTCCGTGTAATGGTTTGGTACTTCACAGAATGGACAGGAAACAATTAAAAATCACACATCAGCAGTGCAGAAGGAAAAAACATTCAACCACAAGAAGTGGAAGGTAGCATTTCAGCTTGACATATTGTTCTGACTTTAAGATCTCTGTCAGTTTGCAAAAGTGACCTTCATAGTGAACTTAAATATTTTATGTTTAATTTTAATTAAAAAGTGGAAATCTTATGGTAGAACCACATGTATTTTAGAGTTTTGTTTTTGGAGGAGAAATAAAAATGCTTAATAATAAATTATTTTGTTTATGACTTGAAATATGTTTGTATGTATTACCAGCTTTACTTTTAAGATGGTATGGGTCAATTAAAGCAGCATGAAAGCAAACCTTTGTGAGATTTCTGTTCAATAAGACTTGAAGTAATTCTTCAAATATTTATGTATAAATACAGTCTTAATAATTGCAATGACTTTAGTGGGTTGTTCAATCATACAATTGCCAAAGTTGAGTTTTATTAATAAATCTATAATGTAGCCAAGGATTCATGATATTAGGTTTTATATAATGTGCAGAATATTACAGCCTTTCTCTGGTAGCAAAACTCCGTATACCAGATTCACTTTTGTTTGAAATGTAAATAGGGAAAACAAAGTTTGATAAGAATCATTGACCATGCATCACACTCACAGCAGTACCAAATGACATCCTTTTTAAAGCTCAAAAAAAATAATTCCATTTAGTTGGAAAATCAGTCACAACTTTGACTACTGTTGTCTTTAATTTAACAGGAGAGAAGCTGGAAGCAAAGAGCTAGTGAGAACTTCTACTAAAAATGGTTTAAATCCATTCTGTATGGCTCTTTGTATGAGAATGAGTTATCACCAATTTCATGTCAGAGACTGTGAAGGTCATAGTTGTTAGGCCAGTCCAAACACTGGGTTTACAGTTGATTGATAGATGGAGACATATGGAAAAGCGGTGAAAAAATCAGTGTTTTTATAAGTGCCTATTAAAGGCCATTTTCTCTGAGAGTAACCAGCCTCTTAAGAGTTTTGGTTTCAACCAACACAATATTTTGTTTTCCTTTCATATACTTTAATTTGATTAAATAGCAGATATTCCTCAATCTCCTTGGCTGTTTTGAACACAGCATTTTGTTTGAATAAAACATGTTTAAGAAATGAGCACTGGCAGAAAATCTTTTTGTATGATGCATGAGAAATTTGAGCTTCATTTTACCATTCAAGCTGTAAAATGACAAGACTTTGTCTTTTATTAATAGAACCTCCTCCTATACCTCATTCCTTTTATCTTCATATTTGTTTCTGCTAAGAATGTGTATCTTTTCCTGTGGGAAACAATAATTTCTTATGGAAAATATTCTCCGTTCTGCAATTTACTTCTTAAAGAGATCACAAAAAGAAGCAGGAAATATATAAGAGATTTTGATTATGACTGGTCTCTAGATTTTTTGAAGAGGATCACTTCCACACTAAATCAGTTGTCATATATGTCTCCATGGTGAAAAATCTTTACTTTTCAGTATTTTCTTTTCTGATTGATAATAACCTTTCTGCAGCACTTCTCTCAAACTGTTTTCCTATTTCTTCATGGGTAGTTTCTCTTCTGCTCTCAGCCCTCTCCATCATATTTTAACTTATTAACTTCAGGCTTTCCAGAAAAAAATGTATTTAAGACAAAGTTTGAGGGGTGATAATGCAGTTTTATTAGAGTTCAGAGCAAAGAGTACTGTTGAAATCTGGGCTTTCATCTATGCTGCTAAGGCCTGCTTCTTCAAAAGTTGTTGTTTGCAATAAGCCCTTCTGATGACAGTTTTCACCAGATTTGGTGTTTAGAACGAGACCTCTAGCTATACAACGAGCCTCTAGCTATATAATTCCTTCCATTTTTCTCTCTCCCCATCCTGACTTTTTTACAGAAATATTTTAATCTGCATGTGCAATTATCTTGACATCTAACTTTTCATGTATATATATATATTTGGAAGTAGTTTTCTGTTATCCAACCTGGTCTTTCTAAATGTATTTTTATTTTATTTTTTTAATATAAATTGCTTATGTTGTTCAAAGTTAGTATTTACTCTAAACTGAATTCCAAGAGAGTGAAAAAAAAAACTCTTTCTTCATTAAGTAAACAGCTTTGTATTTATAACATGTAGTATTTATTATTTATTAGATAACATGTCATATTTTAGTCCACAAGAAACTTAATGAGTTTCAAACTAGGGCATCAGCATGGGGTGTGCCTATGGGAAACTTGGTTATTTGAAAAAGAGAGAAGACCTATTGATTTAATGCTCAGGACTCCAACAATTTATCTAGAGCAGGATACTGAAAGCGTGAAGCTCAACATTAAACCAAACACTAATCTTAGAATTAACCAGCAGGCATAGGGAAAAAAAATCCTGATCTTAATTACCTCATCAGTTATTCACATCAGAAAAAGTCATATATGTAGAAATGGACAGATGACATGGGTTTATAATTTTCATTTTTTATTGTATGGTTATCTTACTTGTTGAACTAAGCTTTTGTCCAAAAGTAGCTTTGACTTAATACTGATATGTAGGAGAAAATATTTGGGATGTTTGTTATGATACACCAACTTCGAAAAGTAAAATATTTTAAAGCACAGTTTAGCTTTGGTTCTATTTAATTTTTTGTAGCATTTAAGGCAGGAAAATTTCCTCATTTTTCAGAGGGTAGCACAAGGTTATATGTTTGTGGTCTCAGAATTACGCAATAGAATAATCCATTATTATTGTATCCCCCAGATATTCTTATAGCTACTATTGTACAGCTGTAGAACAGGGCAGTAACCAAATCCCAAGAGGCAGTGGTCAGGAGCTCTTGCAAATGGGGATGCAACCTGTCTATACCTTGTCTCTCTTCCATTTCCGATTAGCCCCGAGGTTATAATGGTGAAAGTAAGAAGAATGGGGGTTGTAGCTTTAATAACTCTAATATGTAGGTAGCTTTATCATGTCATATTGTGAGGTTACTAGGACAAGACTATACTTAATTTCGCATTTCCATATGATTTGATTGTCAGATTGTACCTATATTCGCTTTACTTTGTTTCCCCTGGATCTTGGAGAAAAAGAATACTCGGATCTAAACACAGACGCTGGTTTCAGTTTTTCAAAAAACTCAGCCTCAGTTATTTGCTCTTTATGAATGGAACTCTACACATGCACAAATGTTTTCTTAAATCATTGATTAACACATGCTGGTTTTAGCAAATGGTATTTCACAATGCCACTTGTTAATACATAAATTGGTTCATTGAGTCTGGTACAATGGAACCACAGTGGTCATATATTTATTGAAATAACAGAATCATTCACATCATCAATCTCAAGACTTGCTCTCCTCTTACTGTTGCAATTCAGTGCCCACCAAGCTTCTGTAAAAAAATGATTCAGACCTTTTTCATAGATCTAGGCACTATCATTAGCATCACAGGCAGTAAATTACACTGTCTTCTATCAGATTGACAAATGGGGGTTCTGCTAAAGCATCTGGCATGCTTCTATTAAAAAGGAGATGCTTTTTTTCAGATGGAAAAGCCTTTCAAAAAAGTCTATCCATCACAGCTGAGCTCATTGCATCTTGAGTTCCTAGGTATTATATACTTACTCTTTTCACTGTGTTTTATATTGATTACTGTTCCTAGACCCAGTAATTTTGACTTTTATATCCTTTCAACACACTTCTTTGTATATGCTCCTATAGAGTGAAATTTTTGAGTAAGGGAGAGGGCATTAGGGAATAAAATATATTTATTCTCCTTTAAAGAATTGTTGATGTAGATATACAATTTCACATGGGCAGCTACCACGGAACAGGACTTAGTGTTTTCCTCTGTCGGTGATCAATGAGTTCAGTTAGTGTGGCCCTAAAAACCTAACACTGTAATGCATGAATTGGGAATAACCATCATGGGGACACTATTTTGTTCAAACTTATATTTTTTAGGTATTTCAGCATTACCTAATTTTATCAGCATATCCCTTTATGTGTTTTGCTTCTCTTGTTCTTTAAATGTAATAAGACCTCGTTTTTTCTAATTATCTATGTAACAATATGAAAGTCTAGTACTGAAAACCTCTACATAAATTTTGTAGTTGTGTAACTACAAAATGTATCTGCCTTCGTGTGTTTCACAAAAACCTGATTTGATAATTCAGTAGCTGTTTGAAAAGAAAAAATTTTTCAGATCAGAAAATCATCCAAGACTAAGTAAGAAGAAGACAAGGAAAATTTGTTTCTTCTAAACTATGTCTCCAAGCATAAACTTTAAGTAAAAGCTTCTAAACCTGAGACATACACAGGTATTGGTGCTTCTGTTGCTTTGAAGATCCAGAGGGACATAAATCTAAATGAGGAAACAATCTTTCTGAAAGAAGGCAAGACACATTGGATCTAAAATGACAGAACTGTCTAAAGCTTGGATTTTCATTTACTAGATTATTGTGCATTAATGAATACAACACCTTGGCTATGCCATACACTTTAAATATGCTATTTGCGAGCTATTACAGAAAAGCTTCTTTCTTAGCTGACATGGCATCTCTCAGAGCAGCAGAAAACCGTCTGTTGATGCATTTCAGAATTCATCTGTATGAATAGACATCTTTGTGATTCCTGACTTCACAAATGCAATTACAGCTGAAAGTGCTATGAAATTACGTTGAGGTAATCATTAAAATAGTTATCCCAGACAGAGGTTCCTACATTATCTTTACATTTGAATACTAGCAGCATTTGGGATATCCTATTAAAGATTACTCGAGAATGGATGTTACTGGAATGACATTTCACCTCTGTATATGAGCTGATAGCTGCCATGACAGTATAGCTATATATGCACAAGATATCTTAAGAACTTAGTTTTATATTGCCTAGAACTACTAAACTCCTCTGTGTTTATGCCCACTTGAAAAAGCCTGTCAGGAGTTTGATAAGAACTGCTAACTTTCAGTGGCAGGCTTGCAGGAGAAGTAATTCTAAAAATGAGTATTAGGGCATTATGAAGCCATCTGGTCCAAAGTAAGGAATTCTAAACACACAGATGAATTCTTCACAGTAAGTTTTGTATTTTGTGCTAAGAAAGTTCCACTGGCTGAAAAACTCTGGGTAGCTCTATGCTACCACACAGTTACAAATAATAACGGCACATGAAATTACCAGTGATTGTACACAGTAGGTGACTGTACGGATTGAACATTTACCACAGAACAGAAAAATATTTTTTTCTTTATGTTTTGAGTATAGAAAATGAAGCCAAGACTTCTGTAAGAAGGAAACACAAGGATGAATAGGCATTTTTTAAGAACAATGTATCCTGTCTCCTTCTTGTGTAATGCAGAGTGGTTATAGACCTATATTTTTTGTGGAACAGATATTTTCATAGGAATTCTTGCAACCAGCACTCATTATTTTGGCAATGCAAGGACCACCTGGTTCCTAAAGCTTTCTGAATCCCCTCCTCTGTGCCATTGTGTTCAGTGCTTCTTTCTCTACATGTGTTACTTAAACATTCTTTGAATCTTGTTAAGGTAAATTCTCTTAAAAATTAAAATAAAATTCACACTTCCCAATACATATTTTGTAAAAAATGTATAATTTCATATGCATATTTTGAGCCACAGAAGAGGAAAAATATTGTTTCAGTGTAGAAAAACCTTTTTTGTACCTTCAATTTCTGCAATACAATACTGCATTCCCTTTACATGCAGAATACATTGGTCTGAAAATAGATTAATTGTGGGATACAGCGATTTCATGTATGCCTGTGTTGTGAATTTTTTTAAGAGTTAATTTTTTTTTTTAATTTATGAGAGAATAATAAGAAAAGTAAGAAGACCTGCTGGGTCAATTGAGAAATTTTTGAGAAATTTCACGACTGCAGTTATACATGCTTGGAAAGAAAAGGTTCTAAATATGAGTGGGTGTGAGTATGACACAGTACAGAACTGGAATCCCTACGTTTATGCAGAATCCTTGCTGTGACAAGAATTCAGCAGAGATATGGACCTCAGCTATGATGGAACGAAAAGTGCCTAGAAAAGAGAATTCCGAGGAGTTTTCTGAAATATTGGAAGTAAAAAAATTAACCAAATCCAGGCCTTGATATAAAAGGATCCCTTTGTAGGAATAGAAGTTTAAACACTTTTACCTGTTCTGCCTTGTGACATTTTTTTCAAATTAAATTGTGAAATACATGTAATATTCTCAGTTATATTTAGGTATCAGCTGATTTCTTCAGGTGCAAAATCCTCTCAGGTTTTCTTTAAAATGTTCAATACAGAGAAAAATTGTTAGGGCTTTGACTTCTTTTTTTACTTCAAAGACTGATATCTATGTGGCAATTTATGGTGTTTTGTCTTGCTTTATTTACAAATCAGTTCTGAGCAGCCAGTACGTTTACTGTGTTTGCTTGAACTATGGTTGGAATTTATGTGTATCTAAGATTAAAACTTATTATAGGGAAAGTTTTCTGACTGTTACCTTAATAGATATGAAGTTATATTGCAGTTTATGTAGATTAACATATTTCTTTCTCAAGAAATATCTTCACATATCTGGAAAGACACTGTAGTAATTGCAAAAATATCTTGACCAAGAAGAAAAGGCTAAAACTGCTTTTTGGGTAAGTTAGCACCAGTGATCCTGGAGGGAGGTGTTTGCACGTGAATAAATGACTGGAAACCATTATACAAAGGTAATGTTCTAATTTAAATATTTATATATTTATATATATTCATATATATGTACTAAAACAACATATATAATAGGAAAATAAAACTGTAAATGACTTCCCTGCTATAGTTTTCAGCCTAAAATTATCTTTATGATTTTCAAATATAAGCAGATCAAGGATATTTAGGAGTAGGGATTTTGTTTGATTGGTTGTTCTTTTCTTTTCTTTTCTTTTCTTTTCTTTTCTTTTCTTTTCTTTTCTTTTCTTTTCTTTTCTTTTCTTTTCTTTTCTTTTCTTTTCTTTTCTTTTCTTTTCTTTTCTTTTCTTTTCTTTTCTTTTCTTTTCTTTTCNTTCTTTTCTTTTCTTTTCTTTTCACCTTGCCTTTCTCTTTCTTGTTTTTCCTTTCCTTTTTTTTTTTTTAATTTTTGTGGCCTTGGTCTGGCTAACCAACATTTTTTCCCTTCCTTCTTATTGACAATTTGTATGCAAATTGTTTTCAGGATAAGCAATTAAGAGAGGACTTCATTGCTTTGGTGTGGTGCTCTTAAAGCCGAATTTCAGAACATTTTGCAGACACTGTCATTGTATATTACCCCGGAGGGGTGCAAAAGGCAGCATGGCAACTCTCATCGTAGAGGCGTGGGTAAATGTGAGGCCATACACCTTAGATAAGGTATGTGAGAAAGTTTAAGTGTTTGAATACTAAAGGAATCTACAAAAAGAATTTATTGGTACAGTGTAAGCTTTTAGAAATAATCTAGTTCCTGTAACTATGAGTAAGAGCTAAATTAGGCAGCACCAGTTTATTTCTAATGCATTTTATGATTTCTTTTTCACTCTTTTAACCTTTATTCAATAAATGTATTTTTCTTTCTATATGTCTCTGTATCCTTGTATGAATACACATCTATTCAGCAACACTAGTGTATGTTATTTCTTATGAAATGCAAAATATATGTTTCACAAGTGCATCGTAGTGTGGAAATACTCTTGCAGGATTTTCTCCTCCTAGAAATTAATTCCCTAGTTGCAATAAATTCTGGAAGCATGACAGGACAAACAATACAGTAGTTCATTATGTTTATTTTCTTCTCCCAAAAGCACATTTTTTACTTACATTCTGTTGCTTTTGGAACACTTAACTACCTTAACAAAACACAAAACACTCAGTAGCTTATGGAAAAAAGTGACAAAATCACCTTGTGATTTAAAAGTACAGCATTTAAATCATTACTAAATCAAGGATTTGATCTTCTCCTGCCTCTAATGTAATCCTGATAGTCAGAGGAAAGTTAAACTCTACTGACAAATTCATCTACCTATTAAAAATGGATGGGATGTCAAATAAAATATAATGTAATAGAGTTAACTTTAATATGTTTTTAGTGTAAATAAATACAGTTTCTCACTGAAGAGATGAAGAAGAAAACAAGTGGCAATATTTCCAAGGAAGAATCCAGTTTTGCAAAGGAAAGAATCTAATATTGGTATCCAGTAAGAATTTTAAATTAAAATGCTTGATTATTTTAAGTTCAGCACTGCAGCACCTAACTCTCAGTTATCCATTTTCCATAAAGGAATTCCTACAACCAGGTTAGTTTTCTAAATATATTGGACCATTCATGCAGGGAGTTGTGAGTCCTTACAATGCAATTCATATTCAGAGCCATTGCATTAAACATCTAAACTATCATATCTGGACACATGAACAGGTGTTAGGTAGAGGAGGCGTTCACTTTCACTTGCCTGACTTTATTGCCTTTCAAGACCTCAAAGGATTTGTTAGATTAGTTCAGCATTCACACAGCTTCATGGGGCTTGAGTTTTGATAATTCCTTTTACATAAAAGCAGAAAGTTTCTGTTTTCTTTTAAAAATGTTGAGAGATGGAAGCACAGTTTCGCAGAATGAGCTGGTGTTAGGCCATTCTCACACACATTTCAGTGCTTTTCTTTGTGTTAGTATGTTAAATAAAGTCTGTCATTTCCTAGTACACCTAACAATTAGACTTCAGGTAATTTTACTCTCAAAGTTGTGCCACTGTGCAGAAATAATTTAAGGTTCATCGGACCCTAACTTTCTAGCTCAGCAACTAGAGAGCTTACCTGAGGGAAGGATAGACTCAGATTTGAATTTCCCCATTTAGCTAGTTGTGAAGTTTTTCTTCAAATAAGCATTCAATAAAAGACTGAAATGTGCTTGTTCGAAGGATGAAAAGCTACAACTCTTACGATGATGCCCAGAGCCCCCCTGTCAGACTAAAGCAGCTTACTTAGGGCCCGTGGTGCTTAGCAGCTGAAGGCATTCCAGCTGGAGAGATGGTAGCTCTTGGTCTGTGCTATCTAAAGTTGAGAAAAGGAGTGAATCTTGCTTTTCTTCTACCAGGTCAAATTCTCCAGCTACAATTTTTTTTTGAATTAAGAAAGTGGTGCCCTTATACTTCCTCCTAGTTTGTTTTTTCTTAACACAATGTGTTGGGTTTGCATGGCCAGGTTTTGATAGCAGAGGCCTACAAGAGGGCCTTCTGAGAGAAACTGCTGGAAGCTTTCTCCATATCCATCAGGGCCAGCACCAGCTGGCTCTAAGATGGGTGTGCCACTGGTCAAGGCTGGGCTCATCAGAAGCGGTGGTAACATCACCTAAACAACCTATTTAAGATTAAAAAAAAAAAAGTTATATGCAGATGTAACTGCAGTCAGAGAAGAACAGGGTGAGAACACATGAGAGGAAGGACTCTGTAGACACCAAGAGAAGTGAGGAAGGATGGGTGGGAGGCTCTCCAGCTGCCAGGTTCTCCCTTGCAGCCTGTGGTGCAGACTGGTAAAGCAGCTGTAATCCTGCAGCCCGCGGAGATCCAGGGGGATGCAGAGATCCACCTGCAGCCTGTGGCCAGAGCAGGTGGATGCCTGAGAGGAGGCTGTGACCCTCTGGGAGGCCCATGGAGAGAGGAGCTCATATTAGAGCAGGTGTCCTGGTAGGACTTGTGACCCTGTGGGGGACTGATGCTACAGAGGCCTGTCCTTGAAGTACTCTCTCTTTGTAGATCTGTTGGTAGTGGGATAGACTCATGCTGGAGAAGTTAATGAAGAACTGCTTCACATGGAAGGAGTAGGGCATGGCTTCTCTGCCTGGGCAGCAGGAGAAGCCATGGGTGATGAACTGACTGTAGCCCACATTCCTTGTATCCCCACGCTGCTGGGGGGTAGGAGGCAGAGCTGGGAAGGAGGGAGCAGTGAGGTGAAGGTGTTTTTATGGTCTGTACTTCACACTATCCTGTTCTGATTTTGTTAGTAGTAAATTCAGTTAATACCTCTAATTCAAGTCTGTTTTGTCTGGGACAGTATTTGGGCAATGATCTCTCCCAGTCCTTATCTTAACATATAAATCCTTTGTTATATTTTCTCTCCCTTGTCCAGTTGTGGAAGAGAGTGACAGAGAGGTTTTGGTGGGTCAGCCAGTGTCAGCCCACTACAGACAAATATCTTTAGCTGCATGTTTTATCTGGAGCTCAGTGAATTTAAGATATAGCTGTTCTCAGACCAGGTTAACTACTCAGTCTTTCAGAGGGAAAGAAAGGAGACTGCCTACTTTGAAAATCACAGTTTTCCAAAAGTTGCGCCATTCAGACAGGGAAATGATCATTGTATGCTGTCCTCGAGAAAGTGTTAAAAGATAAAGCTTGAAAGTAAAGAACTTGTGGACTTTTAGACCATAAAGGTTTTTATTTATGTACTCTTGACATATGTAAATTCTTTTTACTGGTCTTGGGCTACATACCTAATTCCTTTTGACTTCAGCAATATTCACGGGCACTTAAAAGACCAAGAATTTGTCAAAACCATGCACATGTTTCTTGTAATTCAATAATGACTGTATTTCCCTAATATCAGTGTGCTAATCAGTAAGTGCTGGGTTATGCTGAGATCTCTTTATAAATGATTTTTTAAATTAATATCTGAATAAGTAATTTCTCTGCAACAAGGTATAGTTGTAGAATTCTATTTTCCACTGTACTCTTCAATAATTATAGCTGCATACAACTCACATCGGCAGAATGCAGCGGCTTCCTTCCAAGATATGCTTGAGTTTCCCTGCAGGACAACAGGTACAGTGAACAGGCAATGCCTAAAGGCATTAGCACAGAATTCAGGACATGCTAAAATTGCTCTCCAGAAGCACTAAAGTAATCCTAGAATCCATTATCTACAAAAAGCTTCTACTAAACCTATTTTGATACATTTTCATAAACTTTGTCATCAACTATATGGTCTGACCCTTCTCAGAAAATTTGACAAGCTGTCACTTAGACACAATATTCATGAGAGAAAAATTTCTTGCTTGATGATCTAATATTATTGGGCTCATGAAATAAAGAGCATGGGGAAAGAAAAATCTAAAAAGCAGAAAGTTTTTTATTTTAAATTGAATCAGAATTTTTTTTTTCTCCATGATAAAGATAGATCCTATGCATATTATCCCAGACATAAATAAATGAAACGGAAAAATTCTGAAACTGATATCATTGCAGAGCTTTATTACCACAAATGTTTAGGTAAGTCCTACTATTTCTCTATCTTTTAGTTGTAACCACCAATATATGCCTATTGTATTTGGTCCTTAATTTTATAAACAATGTTTTTGGCCCCAAATTGCCATTTTGATCATTAAGATGAAGTTAATAAACACATCCTGCTTTCATCTGGAGAGCTTTAAAAGGAATGCCCAAATGTAAGATGTGAAATCATGATTCAGGAAGTGGGGGATCCTCTCATGTGAACTGGATCTTACAGGAAGAGTTAAAATGCTGCACTTTAGATTAGTGTGGTTTCTCTCACAAGCACAGAAATTAATGTAGCCCATGCTTTTGAGACTCTAAGAAATGGAGTCTGTCTCCAGACCAAAGAAAGTCAACAAAAAACATGATCTATCTTTACTCCAGAAATCTGTCACTACAGTTATTTGAAGACAAGGCTTCAGATCAGATACCACTATAGTATGGCTCTAAGATATTGATCAATTGTAACAAACTTCCTATTTTAAATGTTGGGGTTTTTTAATGTAAATTATCTAAAGCTGGAATCCCCAAAGTAAAAGCACCTGAAATCACTCACGGAAACTCTAAAGCACAGAGCACTATTAAGGACAGCAATTTCAAAAAGTAGCTATACATTTTTAAATTTGTTTGGATTTCTAAATGTTAATGAAAGAATTTATTTCCCCCTGTCTATCTGTCCAGCTATTAAAGACCCATGTCAAGGTATAAACACGATAGCAAGAAGCATAGCAGTAATTAGAAATATTAGTGATGTCTCAGTTTGCCTCTGCAGTTCCAAGTGTACACAAAGCTCCTGCTGTAGAGTAGTGTTTGTGTGAAGACCTAGATAATACATGACTGAATTACAATGGAAAAAAAAAAATTTCATATTGCCCTAAACCAGCAACACCTCTATCTCCTATGAAATACCATACCACAGAAGAGTCAATGTATAGGTGGCTAGCTTTTAATAACCTTTTATGATATTGCATGCCATGTCATAAGAAATTTTCAAATACTGTTAAGATAGGAACATACCTTTTTATTTATCATAATTTATAAACTCTTTGTAACTTTAATGTGCAATTAGCAGGTTTTGACGTCCCACCCTTAAGAGGAACGGAGCACCCAAGATTTGTAGACACTCACAGTCAAAAGGAACGATGGAAGTCAGAGGATGCACAAAAATCTCACAAGGTTTTATTAGTGAATTACACCCTTGGCATGAAATAGGTGTTTTAGTCCTTATAAAAAATATGTATTTACAAAATAAAGAATTAAAAAAAAAAGAAAGAAAATGAAGAAATGTTAAGCTATAAAATATTGTCTGAGGAATCATTAACGTAATCTCTGGGAAATTGGGGAAAAAAAATTAGAAAGCACAAACCTGCTATTTTTGTTACCTACTTTGCTTTTTTATTACATCAGATATCTTCAAGGAAGTCAGAAGATTACCTTTTCTTTCTTTCTGCTTTTTTAACAACAAAAAATGAGCTGTGATATATTTACTCATCTGCCATTCTTGTAGTCTTCTGTGTTTAGTTTCTCAATTTTGTGTATTTACATTCAGTTTTGAAAGAAGCTGTAGATTTTTGCCTGAAAAATGAAAGAATCTGCAATAAATAAAAATTTCCTATTACCTGCAAAATGTATGTTAACTGGCCTTTTTTGAAATAAGTGCACCTTATTAAGAGAAAAACATTTTTAAAAGCTACATTAGACTAAAATTAAAATGCACACTACATGTAAATTTAGTCTCTGTATACAAAATAAACTATATATAAATTCTTTTTTTAGCTTTTTTTGAGCTGGAAGTGGCAACTATCATCAATATTAGAATTTGTTCACACGACTTAGGACCACTATCCACATTGTGTAGTGATAAATGTGACTGTCTAACCCTAGGTGGACAATAGGTGCACAATGTTATCATATGCACATTGGATATTAAACCCCAGGTTCAAGGAGATGTCGGACACCCAAAAATTTATTTAGGCATCTATATTTAAAGGGAAAGCTGATGCAGAGAAACAAGCTGCCTGCTATCACTACTTGTCTTCCATTGTTGTAAAGAGATGATGGCAATTATTAAATGAAGGGAAAGGCAGAATTGGTAGAATGGCTTTTGCTAATTTTTTTGGGTTTAAGATCTCATCTTGAGAAGTGGTAACACAATGAAAATATCTAGGATTTTTTAATACTTATTCTAATATCACTATGGCAGACATTATTGCTGTTGGCACTAAATTAAATAGGAGAAGTCTGGCCTCACCATTTCTTTGCTCCTGTCCCAACAATTTGTTCCTGCTGCTTTTTGAGATATTGCACCACAAAATTCACAAAATCTATACTGCTACTCACATATCCTTTAAAGCTGGATCTACTGTTCAGACTGAAGTGACAGAAAGTGCTGTGTACTTTGAATCTTAATGTAACAAAGCTAATAAAGTCAGTTCTATTTTTTCAAGACATAAGTAGTGATGTAGAAGGTCACTGTACACATGAAGTTCCTCTTTGGTAGCTGAATATGGAGGAGTACTAATAAGAACTGGGATTGCTGTGTCTCACCACTGCTCTTACATTCTACCTGTGGGATATTTTGTGAAGGAATTCAGCCAAGATAATACTTTGTGGGCACACATTGTGTATTCAGTGGCAAAAATTATAAATTCATTCAAATCTACAATATTCAAAGAAGCAATGAAACAGCTGATATTGAAAAGGAAAACACAATGCTGTACATTCAACAATACTCTGTGGCAGTTCACTCTATGATCATATTACCTATATGATTCTGCCAAGGTCAGTGAGAGCTTGAGCTACATGCTGCAGAAATACTGGAAGTGCAAGCCAAACTTTCTCCTGTGTCAACTACTATAATTTTTATGCTACTTCTTGAATTTGATCTGTGTATGAGCATTTCTATTGTGTAGTGCTTTCCCCTTCTGCTGAATCTGGGGGGCAGTTACAGCTTGTACCTTGTCTCACGGCATGGAGATCTGTCCACGTTTCTTGCTCCCTAATGAAGCAAACCCAAGAAAACCCCAGACCTTGCTGTACTGGTGCATGCAAAGCTGACAATGAAAATACAGTGCACATTTTGTACTGTGGTCATTCGGTACACATTTTTGGTTCTAGCTTCTTCTGATCAAGCTGAGGAGAAGGTGGGTATCCCTTTCATGTTCCTATACCAGACCTATTATTTTCCTAAAGAGGGGAGGGGGTCAAGGCCTGTAGCCTAGCATCCATTCATTGTTTTTCTGGATACAGAAGTATGCTTGGGAATTTTTGGAAGGTTTGACAAATGGAAATATAGCTGCCTTCAGCACTTGGCATCTAAGAAAACAAGACAGTGATTCACTTCCTGAACTCTATCAATATTTGGTGGCAGGGTCTTGTGCTTTCATCTGACTTCTGGGAGAAGGTTTCTGTCTGCCAGCTGCTTAGAGAGTGAAGAGAAACTTCAGCCTTCTTTCTGAACTTTCTGAAAGCCTGAACTTTATTCAGGGAAACATCTCATTTTCTTCCTTTTTTCCTTCCTATATGACTGAGAATTAGAAAAAATTGGCATCTAGGAATCTGTAGTCTCTCTGGTATACAGTTATGAGTGAAATATCTTGGAAAGCAGCTGCAAATTAAAAGTGATCACACATTTTTGGGTTTGTGTATGGTCAACGTGAAATAATAGTAGTGATCTGCTGATAAATAGGAGGTATTCTACAGAAATACATCAGAGTGGCCTTCAGACACAGATATCCCAGCATTTTTTTGGGTGGATGTGGGAGCTGCCTTTGCTGATGCTGACATTTTGCAGAACCAATTGAGAAATAATAGTTTTCTGGAAAAGTTACATTAATGCTTTCTTTTAGTTGCCTGCATCAGCACTGCCATAGGGAAAGGCTGTCAGGCAAAGGGCTCTTAAAAATAATCCTAGTAGCATTAACATTTGCACAGGTGAGATATCAAATATGAAAATAAACACCAAAAAAGCACTCTCAAGTACCAGCTCCTCTATTTACAGGTCAAATGTGAAGAATGTACACAAGTTCTTCAGAATTCCATTTTCAAGGTATTATATCTCCAAATACATCAGCAGTTCACTGAATATCACCAAGGTCACTTGCTCAGTTCAATTAATATTTGTTAATGTTCCCCTGCTATCCTTTTATCACTCAATACTGTTGTCATAGATAGTGAGATACTTGAGAGAAAGGTAATTTGATTTTGAAACTCTGGCATATTTTAGTATACTGAGTGTTGCTATGAATCAAATAATTAATGTGGTCTGTAAGCTTAATGTGAATGCAAACTGCAGCGTCCTGGCTTGTTTCTAATCAGCATTCGAGATGTGCCAAACTGTCAACAGCTCATGAGCAATATGAACACTACAGTTCTTCACACCCCTTTGAGTTCATATCAATCATTTGAAAATAACATTTTTTTTCAGGATGAGCTGTCTCTATCAATTTGAATAGTAACTGTTCAGCTGGAATTTGTCCAGTTTTTCAGCAAGCCATTTGGTACATTATGTCATGAAGCAAACAGCTTGCAAAAGCAGATTCTTTTCATGATGCTCGTAGGACAGAAATGCATGTTTAAGCATTTCAAGCTTCCTTTGCCAGGTGAGACTCAGCTTTCATCTGTAAAATCTAGAGATTATTTAAAGAAAAGAGACTTCAGAGACTTTATCTAGTATATTATGATGCACAGAATTTTAAATTTTTTTTTTCATTGCCTATTATTTTGGTGGAATTAAGAAGGTAATAATCAAATAAGAACTCTCTGAAATTTGATATATTTCTTTGTCTTGTTCAACGTGTAGTCTGCAAATCATTTTAAAAATCAGTTTACCAGATAATTATACTACTCCCCAAGAACTTGTTACTGGTCACTGAGCTTCTATATTCTGCATATATTTTATATTTGAGGAAATTAGATGTATTTTAATAAATTTAAAGTGAAATGGAAACTTTTCCAGCTCTTTCTCTAGTATCATAGGCCTTTCCCTCTTTTAATTTCCTTGCTCTAGTGCATGTTAACAGTTTCTGTCAATAAAACAATGTGGAAAGAATCAAAATATTTATCATTGAAACATACCAAGACAGAAATTTTATACCTTTCCAAGAGACATATCAACAAAAAATATTAAACCAATGAATTTTCTTGCAAAACATACAATGTTTGTTTCTCTGTTTCTTAGATAACCATCTTCTAAACTTTTCTAACAAAATGTTTACATGACTTCTGTGGCATTTCTGACAGGTCACAGAAACAAACCATAAGCATCACACTCTTTCCTTCTTTATCAGCAGTGAAACAGGGATCAACTTCAATGAACTACAGAATCTGATAGTATGCTGCTTAATTATATGAATTTATGAGAATTGGGTTGTACTTGGGCANCTGAAGAATCTTGGAAATATTTTGAGGATATTAAAAGTATGACTTCTTTTTCCCTGGATACCTCATGAATATGTGAGCTAACTTCTAATTAATTAATTTGAGATTGTTTGTAACAAAATCTATTTTATCAAAATTTGAGAAAAAATCAGCACTACAAATTATAGCTCTATCTATTATGCCTTTTTGAAAAGGAAAAGAAAAGGATGGGGAAAAATAAAAAGGAGAAGATATCCATGAAAACTACTAAAATTCAATGAACTACAGAATCTGATAGTATGCTGCTTAATTATATGAATTTATGAGAATTGGGTTGTACTTGGGCACCATCTTTCTTTTAATAAGCACTCTAGTGCTTGATTATGCAATATTTGTGAATTCCAATCTGATTTGCACAATGAAAATAGATGCAGAGTGAAGCACAGAATCAGAATTGAGGTTTAATTGTTATTGTCTCTATACTAATATTTATTTTTCTAGTTATTTTGACCATATGCAAAGGTTTATTGAGTAGTTATGCTTCTCCCTGGGTACAACATAAAAAAACTACCTAAGAAATTTTCCCGTTAGAAACTTGTCCTGAGAAAAACTTCTCCTAAGTAAAACTTTTATACACCAAGAGCTTTTGAAACACAAGTGATAAACCCCACTGTAAAAGTATTCCACCAAGCTTTAATCCAGTTTTATCTGGTTTTGAAAGTGGGAGCATCAAAAGAAATCTAGAAAGCGAGGTATATGATAAAACATCTAATTAATCAGGTTTTCAAAAAATAAGGATCATTAAGTGTGTGCGTAATAAAGTACATTTCCTCCTCTCAGCTCTGTCCTCTTTGCTTATGAAAATGTCTTAATATATTCAT
>VXBU01016433.1:0-24142 GCA_013400315.1 Bombycilla garrulus
GCTGCGGGCGCCGCGTCAGGCGGGGTCGCTCGAGGTGGGTCCGGCCCCGGGTGGAGCGGCCTCGGGAGCGCGGGCAGGCCCGGCCTGGCCTGGCCTTACCCCGGCGGCAGCGGGAGGCGGGGGGAGTGTTTCCCGCGGTCAGGGGGCGCCGGCGGTGCTGGGAACGGCTGGGAAAGGGCGGTGTCCCTCGGCCGCGGGTCCACCCGCCCCGGCGTCGCCGCTCTTTACAGCGTGGCCGGACGGGCCCGCTGCCGTGTCGTCGGGGAAGGTCGGGCTCAGCCCCGCGTGTCTCGTCTGTAAGGGGGGCTGAGGGGCCGCCTGGACGCAGGGAAGCCCGGCGAGCCGGGGTCGCGGTGGATGGAGCGCGGAGGGCCGCCGAGGAGGCGGGCTGAGCATCCCCCCCGTGCATTTGTCCCGCCTATTTTAAATCGGGTCTATATATAACTTTGAGAATACTCGGGTAGAAAAATGACAGCCTGAACCAATGACAAGTGGTTCAGGGCCTGGTCACATAGTCACTGTAATAGCAGCGGGAGTAGCGATTTGCGCTAGAGACCATCTCCTGGCTTGCTCACAAGTACCTGGGCTGTTTTTGGGAGCTTACAGAATCACCGTGACAGTGGGCTGCGTGGAGAGAAGCATTAGTCACGGTAGGAAGCAGTAACTGCGTGATTAATGACTCAAACAGAACTGGCTGGGTTGGCTTCCAAGTGCGGGTCTGAGGGCGCGGCCGTGTTGTGAGGGGGGGCTGGCGGGAGGCTCTGCCTCCCCCGGCACGGGCACTGTGTCATCGAGTGACCCGCGGCGCCAGCGGCTAGCAATCTCCACGTTTTGGCAGCAAATAGTTATTGTAGCTTATTGTGGATATATCGTTATCGTATGAATGTATAAATATGTATATCTGCATATATCTATGTGTGTATAAAATATATATATATGTATATGGTTTGGAGTAATGTCTAAGTCTGCCCTTCTTCCCCAAAAGAACAATTAGATAGTCTGAGCATGACATTGTAAGATTTCAAATAATATTCCAGACAGACTGTTACTTCTTTGTGTTTCAAGTGGACTGTGAATTGATCTGCACGGAGACTTTTCCACTGCTGTGTGGCTGTGTGTGCTTCTAGCACTTCAGCTGCACAGTGACACAAACAGCATGATTATGAGGCAAGAGTACTTTACAGTTTTACTCACGTGTGTCTGTATTTATTAGTAATGAGTAAATGAAAGGATTGTGGGGGGTCAGTATTTGAAGAAATTGTTGCTGAGTATTCCCCATAGACTCTCTGGGATGGGATTCCCAAACTGTCATGCATACCACTCATAAGTGGTGCATACCTAGCTACAAAACTAGGAGCTGCTGTGGGCAGTACTCAGCAGAAAGGAGGGGAGGAGTAAAGTTGCCTTGCTTTAGCAGGGTAAGGATTGAAATTCCCAGATCTTCTGCAGCAAAAATAGTAATAATAATACCAAGTTAACATACAGGTGCACTTGGAAAATGTTCTCTATTAAGGAAGACTATATGCTTAGTTTTTAACAATTAATATTTGCACATTTTCCTGCATAATTTTTTATGCATACTTTGGAAATAAGTTACTTTATTTTAACTATTTTTTACACTGCCAGTAGAAAATTATTTTAATTCTTCCTGTGTATTTAATCAAAAACACCTGAAATTCATAAGCTTTAAAACCTCAAATGATTAGAGCTAAGAAGAAAAAAAAAGAACTCTGTTCCAGATCCCAATTAATTTGTTTCTTATATGATTAGATCAGCCTATAGGAAAACATGTTTAGAAAAACTGTAGGGCCATTATTTAGCTAAAATGGAGTTTTTTTGTGGGTGTGGCATTTGTGCTGATGAAATCTGTTCAGAGTCACCAAACAAAATCTAAAAACCTGTTTTGTGGTAACTGCAATCAAAGTGGGGTTTCACTTGCTTAGTGCTCTTAAAAGTGAATGCATGAATCTAAAATCTCATATAAATAAGTGCAAAAGAAGACATCACCACCAGTTGCTGGAGTCCCCGTGCCAGTTCTTCTACTTTTGCAAACATGCCAAAATGTCATCTTGCTTTTTGCATTGTCAAAGATATCAACAGCCAACATGGAAAATGATTAAAATCTGCTCTAATTGCTCAAAGTAAATAAACAGGAAAACTGAATGAGGAGTCATCCCTTTTTGCTCTGATCCTGTTTATACATCTTGAAATATTTTAAATAGTGATAATCTTTCCTGTACGCAGTCTTTCTGCTGCAGTGTTTTATACTTTAGCTTTAATTCCAAGCAGAAAGACAAAGTATTAAAACAAGCATCTCACAGATTTTTATTTTTTTAACCTTCTTTATCCTTTCCTTTCCCTTCCCTCTACCCCAAATTAGAATCCCATTTGACTAGTTTTATCCTGTGATTACATCATAAGCCTGATTGTTCACTGTCATGTGCGTGGCCATTTTCACAGTTGGGTGTACCAAGCCTGAAGTGAGCATCAGGCAGCAGAACCAATATGACCATGAAGCTGTGAATAATGGTGTGGATGGCACTTCTGCTTGTAGTTCTAACCTTGGGAGATAGTGGAATGAGTCCTGACTAATTTCATACTTTTTTTCCCCCACTTGTTTAGGATTCACTTAGCTTCTGAAGAGGCTGTGTGTGGAGTAGGAGCCTGTAGACTAATTTCAGACTGGCAGTAGATTACAGTGCTCCATCTGGAATAACATTTCATGCATAGTTTCTTCCTTCATAACACTTGACAGTAAAGGCAAAGTGAAATGTTTTAAATTAGAAATACCATGATTGTTTTTGCAGTGGCACTGTCTGTAGCCAGACTGGGTGCTAGTGAACAGCCAGTTTATCAGGCTACTTATGGATGATAGTAAAAACATTCCCACTTCAGATTAGCTGTTGTATTAAGGGCAAATCGACAAACACAGCAGTTCACAGCATATTCTGTAAATGCTTCGGTTTTGAGGTTGGAAACAGACTTGGAATAACACTGTGGTCGTATTATCTTTAATGGCTGTTATCAAATTTGCCTAATTAAGATGATTTGCTCTCCTGAGCGTGGAGGATATCAGTCATGATAGAAGTGGTTTGGCTGAGGGGAGGGGTGCACCCTGTGGTCTGTAACCTCTGCAGTGAGGCTGCATGCACAGCTTGATGTGGTGCTGTCAGACTGTCAATGTACAAACCAAGAACCGGTCATATCCCTGTGGGATCCCTGAGGAATGCACTTGTTGACTTCAGCAGGTTTTGTGTTACATATGTGAGGTTAAACAGGCAATCTATAAATCATTGTGTGAGGTTAAGCCTAAGGATGACTTATGAAATGGAATTATTGATATTCCGGCCTCTTAAACCATGATATTTTATTAAATGTGTTTCTTTAAAGGTAGTAGTAAAAAGTGTAAGAGTTAAGAAATTATATTTTTAAATAGCAATCCAGCTGGCTGAAAGCAATCTAGGAGACTCCTGGGGTGTGTAGAGACACATTCCTGGTCCAGGCGATACATGAACCAGCCGGAAGAGAAGGATTATGGGAGCTGGTGCTTACCAATGAGTCCATTTAGAGACTTTAAGGTTGGTGGCAGCCTGGACTGCAGTGACCACTCCCTGGTGGTGAGGACTGTGAGCCTGGCCAGGACCCTGAACTTTGAAAGAGCAAACTTACAGTTGTTAAGGAGTTGGTGAATGAGATTCCCTGGGAAGCTGTCCTTAGGGTCAAAAAAGCTCACCAGAGCTAGAAGCTTTTAAAAACACTTTTCTTAAAACTAGGTGATCTTTAAAGCCCCATCCACCCCAGGCTATTCTATGATAATTGAGTGAATAATTGTCTGAATGATTGAAGTATTTTGCCATTATTACTAACATGCATATATGTAGTTTCTGCAAGCTAGGAGTTTCCTCAGAGTGTGCTTTTAGAAGGGAAGGTGTTCTTCCCGTTTCAGGATGATACAAAAGTATAAGAACAGTTACATAATTACTGTCTTTCAAATTCTTCTATTAATTTGTAAGCAGAAAGTGCTGAGGGAAGAAAACAGTTTACCAACTTTATACATTCTAGTAGTCATGAGCCAAAGGGAAAACAAAGGTTTGTATGCCAGTTTACTTGAATCATCTGTGATTTTTTTATACAATTAAAACTAAAAAAATAAAAAATGGAGTAATAGCTACTTTAGCTCATTACTGCTACTGAAATCTGCGCAACCAAAGAGCTGTTCAGTGAGAATTGAGTGTTACCTAATAGTCACTCAGTCACTTCTCTTAATGCTTGGACACTACTGGTTTCATTTCCTCAACCTGGCTTTGACATAATGTAGCTCTGCAGAGGGGAAAAAACAAACAAACAAACAAAAACCTCAACAAAAAACTACATCTTCCCCCCTCTTCCCCAGTTCCACTCGGTCACCAAGCAGGCAACAGATCTGTGGCAAAACTTCTAATCTCCCTCAGCTCTCAGGACTGGCTGGTTTGTTTTGTCTTTTTCTTTGTTTTGTCTTATACTTTGGTGTCTTCTTTTCTGAGATTTTGGAATTTGCTTCTGATTTTTGAAACCTGATTTCCACACTGACTTCTTTGTTGTTCCCATCTGGTGGAATCGCTCTTGTTCTAAGGGGTTTTAGATGAGCTCTCTTCCCACATATGCTGTGCAATACTCCCCAATTCCAGGGCTTTCTTCTTCTTGACATCCCACCATTGCCAGGTTGTCTGTGAAGAAAAAAAATACCCTGCTACCACTTGTATTTTTAACAATAAACTTTAAAACATATGGAAAAGATCCTACCCTCTTTCATTAAGTGGAAGATCTGCACTGTATCTTACCACCTCGTGCCTGACATGTTTTCTAAGGAAAATTCTGAGGGTGATTTTTAATGAATATAGTCTTTAAATGACTTAGCTGCACTGCAAAATAGATGTATGGTGGAAAACTTGCATACAGAAAAATACTTTGGACAAAAATAAAGCACCATGTTATTATTGTTGTTAGGTAATGCTTTATTTGCATCCCAGTTTAGATGAAAATGGACATGACTCTAGTTTTCAAACTGTACATTCAGGTCAAAGACGTTTAAATCAGTTAGACTTTTTCACTAAGACTGAATGAGAGTGAATACAAAATTGTGCACTTCTTCATGCTGTGACTGGCTTTTTTTGTGCTCCTTCCACATGTGAAGGAAGATCTGAACATTCATAAAAGCTCATTTGTTTTGAGCATATACTTCATTTATTAGAAGGGCATGAATAGACTTCAGTTTCCCATGTTTTGGCCCTGCTTCCAGTTTTCACTGAAGCTCATGTGTGTCTGAATGAGAGCAGCAGTCAAGAGCAGAGAATGCTATGTTTGAACAGTGAATTTCTGGTATCATTTCATTGCCGTGAAATTGAGTGGTAATGAAGATGGAGGAAGGGAAAGCAAGGGAATAGCGTAGAAGACTATCAAATGAAGATTTTTTTTTTTTTTAATGTCTTTGAAACATCATAATCCAAATTTTCACTGATACTTTTAGGAAGTTTCATTTCTCCTAAATTGCTGAGAAATTGCATGTTATTGAGGAAGTTTTTTTGTTACAGCAGGTGTACATGGCTGGTAACTGTTTAAAAATCAGCCATAGAAAGTGTATATCAAAGATTTTTATTGTAACTATTTGTGTGTGCATAGTAAGGTCATCACAACCTGCGTGGATAGAAGTCTCTTACATTTAATTCTTCTTTAGCATAATTTGTTTATAATACTTTCTGAGTAGCTTTACAGGGTGTTTTCCTTATGATTAATTTCAAAACATGTTCAAAATATAAAAATGTATGGGATGTTAAGCCATGTACAGAACAATTTGATTCAAATTCCCCCCCCAATTATAATATATTAGAAACATGGAAAGAACAACAATTATTTTAATACTAACTTTAAACCAGATGTATGTGTATATATATTTAGCAGTAAAATCTTGGCTCCAACAAGGACTTTTTTAAAGTTTAGGTTAATCCTATGTGTTTTTAAGTTTAGGTTAATCTTATGTGTTGCTCTCATTTAAATCACTGGTGCTACAGACATGATTAAATGTAACAGTATATATAATTGGTTTCTGGATTAAAGGTGCCATGCAGTCTTCTTGTACTTGAAGAAAAAATCCTGGGTGATTTCTTTCCTGTAGAAAGATCCAAAAGAGAAGTTAAGTACAAAAGTTTACAGATCTCTCTGGTTATTCTGTCCCCCTGTGGTGGTATTCTTGCTCAATAATATCCATGGCTCCATTAATTCCTGGAGTGCTATCTCTGCTGTCTCACCTGGGCAGGGAGCAGTCACAATTGTTGGCACAAAGAAGAGAGATGTCCATCATCTTCATGAGTGTTGAAAACAGAGCTCTCTCTTTGGTCACCAGTTGAATATGGATGAAGGAAGGAGGCCCTGACCTTGATGTTCAGGGTGTGTGTGAACTCCATTTGTGATGGTCACTGCCCTGGAAGCAGCCTGAGACAGACAAAGTACCGCTGGAACTCTCACTTCAGCACAGTCAGAATGTCCCCCATAGTCCAGGGTTTGTTTTGACAGACACAGTTCAGTTCTTATGGCTGATAATTTACTGAAGGAGTGGAGAATCAGCCTGGGGGAGAGGATGCTAGCAGGCACTGTGTTGAATCAAGGGGGAATCTTGCTGGGGTTTATACCTATTCCCTCTAATCTGGTAAGTTGTTTGTGTCAAATTCTCTCCTCCTTTTTTATTTGTTCTTAACAGAAATGAAGCAATCGCCAGATTGGAGAATGTAGGGCAGCAGAACAGATTTCACTGCAATGTGCTAGTGTGTGATACAGATCCAGCTTGTTCAAGTGAGTGAGTATTCTGCTATGCATTGAGTAACTGTCGAAATGGGGTACTTGAAAGTCTCCGTTGCATCTGATAGTCTGCACTTTCAGAAGTGGGAAGAGCAATAAGTCATGGTCAACAAGTGTTGGGAAAGCAAAAACAGTCTCAGTAAGAAAGCATGTTCAAGGTAGAGGGCACACAGCCATGATTTATTCTCTTTTACCACCAAAGTCTGAGTGGTATAATTAGGAATATATACTGATATAATTAGGAATACTACCTGACTTTTTTTGGGTAAAGATATGAACTGGAGATGGAATAGTTCAGAAATAAATTAAAAAAAAAACCAAAACCACATGCTGTTTGTGTTGTAGCACATTATAGGACTTGTAGTCAAAGGCAAGGATACCACGGTGCAAATGCTGAACAATGACCATTTTAATTCAGCGTGAGAATAATACAAGTTTTAGATTTTGTAGGATTAGGCAAAGGATAACAAAAAAAAGGGCTTTGATTCCTACATTGCTCTGATTTTGTTATTTAAGAGAGCCCAGTTTCACAGAAATATCCTTATCCTTACTGCTGCTAGAGAACAGGTTCCTTGTGTATCATCAGAAGGTTAGGTGCCATCTGAATGGAGATGGTGTGTCTGTGCTTCTGCTGGCTCTTTAATCATTAAAGGATGACATGTCATGCTTCCCAGGGCCAACACCCTCTTGTAACCACTGACTCCCTTTGTGGCTCCTTGCAGAGCAGACAGTGTCAGTAAGACAGAAGCCTTTTGGCAACCTTGCCTTTTTGCTCCAAGTTCCAGTTCATGCAAACTCTCCAAGAATGGTAATGTCTTTATACACCCAGCATGTTAGCTGAATTGCAAATAATCTCAGAGGAACTGTGGTTTCACAGACTTCCATAGTTTTGATTTGTCTTGAACTGTAAGGTAGGCAGAGGTATTTTGGGGGATAATGTGATCTAGGGGAGAAAACCCAAGTTAGTCAGGAAAATCAGCAGAAACTTTTAAAAGATACTCTGTCTCTTTTTTTTTTCTGGCCTTGTTCCTCCTAGTGTTTCTTTCGAAATGACCTTGCCATATATGTTAAGAAAAGATTATAATTTATTGATATTGATGATATTTATATGTTTTGATGATCTCCTTTAGTTTTTAATTGCTGGGAGGTATATTCCTCATAGGTGTAAGCCTAAGCCAGCACTTCCTTTCCACTATTCATGCAACTATCACAGCCTTCTTGTGTCTTGACACCTGGCTATTACCTGATAGAAAGCTTCCTTAGCTTGGGCCAAAATCTGTTTTGTGTCTGAAATCTAATTTCTTGCTAGTATATCTTGCTAGTTGCCACAGGAAAGAATGTTTGGCCAGGAGCTCTACAAAATGACCTGGTTGTAATAGGTCAAGAGCCAAAAAAGAAATGAGTACACTGCAACTGGACTTTTGTGTGGCTCAAGGCTTTGAATCATTTGTTCAAAAACAAAACAAAAACAACCTGACAATTTCACATTGAAATTCTGGACTAAATGTTAAATAGCCAGTTTTATTTTTTTCACAACCTGGCATTATACCCAGGTCAGCTGAGTTGTATTAAGAATTAGCACAGATTTATTCCACTGAATTATTGATAGAATAAGGAGTGTTTCATATTTACTTCACACAGTCTTCCTTGAAAAGAAAATACACATCAGTGAAATCTTGACCATACAGCACAAAGTCCCCTTTCACACTGTAGTACTTGAGACTTATTTAATAGCCAAGAGTTAGAAAACATAAAACTATCTGGGGTGCAAACTTGATAACCACAATTTTTTTTTCAATAAAATATCTAAAAAATAACATTAAATACTGAACTGTTTACCTTATTTAGTGTAATTTTAATTTATTCCAGCACTCAAAAATGTATTTTAAAACTTGTAATCTAAATTCTTTTAAGCCGAGTATCATGCTGGAATTTTTTGCCGCCAAGTTAGAGATCCCAAAAAAATAAGGTTTGCATGAAAAGTTCTTGGCAGATCTCTCTTGGAACAGTACAAACAACACTGCTTAACAAGGAGGCATTCATTATTTCTGTCTTGTTACCCTCTGCTATTACAGTCACCAGCTGTAAGATTACTGGCATCTTTGAATCTTCCTAATAAAAAACATGGGGAGCAGCCATTCAAGGATGCTAGTGAGAAATATGTTGCATTTTTCAGGTTTGCTTTTGGTTTTTAACAGCCATTGTGCTTTATCAAGATGAGCTAATGCATTGTCTGCATGTTCTCATAACAAACAAAGTTTAGTAATTTAACAGTTTCAGAAGGACAAACCTGTTTGTCTCACTTTAGATGTCTGTGATCCTTGAGTGTGCAATTAAAAAAAGTGTTTTGCCTTTCAAAACTAGAGCCATCTGGCATTTAATTTTTTTGTTAAAATACATCATGGATAAATGGCCTTCTTGGTGACCATACCTTTCTATTGCATTGCAATCCTTCTGGAAAAACTTTTAACCAGACTTATAACTTTTTTTGGTAAACTAAGGCACAGGTTTTATATCCTCTATTTTGCTTTGCATCACATACAATGCCTTTTTTTGCACTTGACAAAGTCCTGTGCTAGTGAAATTAGTGCCAGCTTTGCCACAGGTCTGTAAAATTAATGTTTGAGCCCTGCAATGTGAGTTGTTAGGGAAAAAATATCCACAAGGTGTATTTTTTAATTACACTATTAAGACTGCATTTAATATTCTTTACACAAAGAGTGGTCTGAGAACTTAAAAAATCTGTAGGCTAGAGCTCAATAGAAGCAGTCACTTGGAGCAATGGTAAAGGCTGACATCAAGGGAGCTTTTGAGACCTGGATCCTGGAGCTGTGCAGCCACCAAGCCCAGTGCTGGTAGAAAGTCCAGGAGCTGGAGGGATCCTGTGCTGGGGAGAGGCTGCCCGTGGCTTCCAAAGGCAATGGTCACTCTGTAGCAGGGACAACCTGAGTTTGGCGTCCACTCTTGCAGCAGCAAGTGGTTTTTGAAAGTGTAGTTATAACCTTTCTGTGCCCTTTAGTGTTTTTTTGGTGAGGGATTCAACTAGGGCAATTTAATCCTTCTTGCAGAGACAGAAGGAGCACCAAATCTAATGTAGGGACGCATGAAGGCTGAACCCAATGGTTAATACTGGCATCGATTTTAACAAGAGACCTGATAAAGAGTCTGGTTTGTAGCAGCTCTCTTTCATGCATTCTAGGCCTTTCTTGCAATGGTTTCTGCTGCCAAAACAAGCAGTGGTGGTAGGAGCTTTAGTGGTGGAAAGAAAAATGTATTAGCCATTTACTCAAAAGGTTTATACCATAAATGTTTTCTTCAGTTTGTCACAGTATTGGATTTTAACTCTGTTTCCTTCACTCCCTACAAATGCAATGTACCTGTTATATTTGTCATGCTTGCTGATTAATTAGAAAGGTCTTCATCTCTTAAGCAACACAATTGAAAAGAGAGTTTATTTATGGGCAGGTGGCAATACACATTGGACACAGGTCAGCTGACAAGCTGTAACTTGATGATTCCTGTTGTCTCTTGTGGAATTTCTTTTTTTTGTCTCCCATCCTTTTGTGTGAGACCCCAAAGGAGGAGGGAAAAATGGGTTTATTTTAAGTAAGTGCATGTTGTGTGAATGTTACCTTGTTAGAATAGATGAATGTTATTACGTTAGAATAGATGCCAATCTCTTTTGCCTCCAAACAGACTTATTAATTGGAACACAAATGTATCCTCTCAGAAAGAGAAAGAGATCAGCACAAAAGGAGAGAATTTTTAATTCTTAATTCTAATTACATTGTATTTCAAGGTTTATTTAATCCTTTTAATTTCCACCTGAATTCTCTAACAACCCGGATTATAGTTTGCTGCCTACTGAAGTCCCTGGAATTTGGGCAATTGTGTTTCCAATCTTTTGATCAAATCCTTGTCCTCTAAGTCTCAGAGATCTAACAGAGGTCTGTAAGTTTAAATTAGTTTAAATGATTCTCATACCCTAACATAATTTTTTATTCATTGCGAGAAGGTAGACTATCTTGTACATAAAGGCTGGTAATTGTAGTCACTGTAGTTTTTACAGCTGTGCTAACAGTATGGTGATACTGAATTAGGGAGTCCATCCATTTTCAAAGTAAATATTATATGCAGTATTTGAGCATAAAATCACATACATTAATTATGTTCATAATTTTTTCATGTATCGCCCTATAGAGTTATTTCCCTATGGATTAGTGGCATTTAATGCTGAAGCTTCAGGGCAGGATTGCTGTTATTTGTGTGGGTTTTTTTTTTCTTAAAATATATATATATATACCTCCGTGGTAATATGCTTCAAGAATTCAGATTTAATTAGATTATTTTTTAAATTCAAATTTTACTGTGGATTTCTACACAGATTTAATATTGGCCAATATTTCCTTAGAATGTGGCTCTTCAAACAAAGAGAGTGCTCAGGAAGCCTGAAAATATTAGTTCAAGTATTTTTTTACTGATTATTTACTTTCAAAAAAACATAGGATTTGCCTGTTTAGATTAAACAAAACTATAAAAACTAGGCCTCGGAATAAGTATACTGCAATACCTGTACAAAATCAGGACATTTTGTATGAATATGAATTACCTAGTTAATGGTTAGCCACCATTATTTGTTTTTAGATTATCTGGGTTTTTCCTGTGTGGTTCCTTTAAAGCTGTAATTCAGAAACCAGTGGAGAAATTGACTCACTGGTTCCTTCAATGAAAGAACTATTCATTAAACACACTTTGGGATAGAGCTGCAGTTGATTACCTACCTAAAAATCTGCTGAGCAGCTTCAAAATCCCCAGACATTAAAGAAACAGAACAAAATTTAGTTTTATGGCATCAGGTGGAGCAGACACAGGCACCAATCCCCAATAAACACACTGTGGCTTCCATGCCTCCTGAATGGAAAGACATCCCTCCTTTCCACCCAAGCAGTGGATATTTTGTTAAGTCAAATTATATGTATTCAAGTGTGGCACACTTGAAAAAATAAAACAAAACCAAAACTCAGAGAATAATATTTTTCTTCTTTTGTTGACATCTTCATAAACTTAATGCTCTTCATTCATTATAATGTTATTGAACAACAACAGCAAGGCTCTGGAATTCCCTGCTTTAGAATAATGTAACATGGGATACATATTGAGATATTTAAATGAATTAATAGTTTAAAGAAAACCCAAAGCTGTTCCTCGATGGGATTTTAGACCCATTTGAATTGTCAGATCTGTCAGTCCTGGCACCTGCCACTTGAGAGAGTGATGCACGAGGTGCTGGTTGGACTCCAGTTTGAGTCCATTCTCAGCAGATGTGCAAATGCTGGGAGCTCACTCAAGGTAGAAAATTCAGACATTGTGTGAAGATATTTTGGCTACGAAGGAAACTTAAAATGCTCTGTATTAAAATGTTTTGGCCAGTTACCCTTTGGGATGTTTTTATCTGTTCCTCAAATCCCTGTGTGGAACTTGAGAAGACCTTGCCTGCCAGAGGTGTGGAGAGGTGCACAGAGGATTGGTTCTGGAACACTTTGGTTCAGGAATTAATGGGGTCACTCTGGGCGGTATCGCTGTGGGGAGCTGAGGTGGATGGCACAGTCAGGCAGCTCTTTTGCTGTGCTCTTGATGCTGTCTCTGAATTAGTACAAGGAATGCTTGTTTCTTATGGATTTACTGTGAGCAGGGGGATTTCAGTCTCCTGCTTTAATCCAGTCTTGTTTTACTGAATTATTTATTATTTGCAAGTGGTGGGAAAGGTTGATTCATGCTTCAAAAGAAAGGCTGTGAGACGTTATAGGACAAATGCCTGTTTTTAAACTGAGGGTAGGAATCCTTTCCATATATTTGATATATAAACCTTGAGTGAATATGAAAAAATCTTGATATAATTTCAAATAGATCAAAAAGTGAGATACTTACTATTAATAATTTGTTTGTTATGGTTTTCATTATTTCTTTTGATTTTTAATCAATGGTTACCGTCTTTGTTATTCCAACAGAAATTTGCATAAAGTTGAAACAATCTGTTGCTGTATGTTTATGTAGTAAATCTGTCAGTATGTATTGGTCCTTTTGTACACGTGGGCTTGTGTGTTCATTGTTACATTTCTGTAGCTCCTAATATTTACTTTAGAAGTTACTCTGAAGAGATACTTTAAATTATATAAGGACTGTATTTGTGCAGGGGTTTCTAATAACATACGTTATACCTTTCTGAGCAGCTGTTGTACACATGAGTGTAGGCAAGATGGGAATATTGTAAAGTCTTGGTGTTTTGCCAACTCAATTAAATAACAATGTAATAATACAAAATACAAATGCTACCCTACCGTCCTGGAAACCTTAACACTTTCCTTTATGACACCCCCAGATAAATTGTCCAGAATGAGTAAAAAATTACTGTCCATAATTGCTCACGGTTTTCTAGCAGAACTTAAATCCACCTTTATTCAGCCAGTGCTGAACTAACTAGTTTTTAGGAGGAAAAATACAAAGACAAACCCATTTGTAGCATATCTGAGAGCATCTTGTCAGGGATATTTCATGTACTCTAAAGATACAAAAATTGGAATTCAAAAATCTTATTAAAGTGCCATTCACCTCAGATCTGATTAGCAGCATCAAGAGCTGAGAGGACGGAATTAAATTCACCAAGGCGCCTCTTAGATATTTCATCATTCTGAAGGAAAATGTAGGCAAGTAACTGAACTAGAATATTTATGTTTTATTCCAGGAAAAAAAATATTTATTCAGTGAGCTCACAAAGTACCATGTCTGTTTCAGAAGAGATTTTGTTACATCTATATTGATTAACGTCTCCATGTAAATAAAGAATAACCTACTGCATTCTGTGGGAGTTTGCACTACTTTTCATCGGTGAGCACTTTTTATAAAATATGTTACGATTTTTGTTGGAAGAAATAATGAACTGTCAATTGCTGTCCAGCCTTTATGAGCCACTCAAGGTACAGTAGCTCTATTGTTACCTGTTATTAGTCATCTCTTTTTCAGACTGCTGAGTCCACATAGTTGTTTCTTGCATGGAAGCCCTTTCATGCCTCTGAATATCCATAGAGTCGTTTTTTAAAACTTTTTTCAATCTCTACTGTAGTCTTTCTCACTCAAGAGGAGAATCTCCTGCCAAGTATCTTTGTTTTTTCTTACTGCTGTTACACACTGAAAAAAAAATAGGAAAAGCTGATACATATGGGATGTTTGCATTCTGGTGCATGGAGTGTATGGGGTATGAAACATCACATATCATATTAAATGTTGTTGAAATACTGGGCTTTGTTTAGCAAGTGATGTTTTGAATTCCAGGAAATGACCTTGTAAAAATGGAAGTAAGAAAAGGAAATTGGCTTCTGTTAGGGAGGGAAAATGAAGGAAAGAAAGTTAGTGGAAACAAAGGGGAATGACAGAGGCTGAATCAGAGAAAAGTGGGGATTTTCACAGGAATATATGGAGTATGGGTGGAAGCTGCCTGACAGTTTTTCAGTCTAGTGATGCCCACTTTCCAAATGTGTAATAATCTTTTCAATTATTTTCAATTTTTTAAAATTAAAAATCCCAGAGACCAAATCCCCCTACTTGCACTTTATATTGCTACTGTTGTAGCAAACTACTACAGAGAAATCCAGGGTACTTGAAAATAGACCATGTTTCACGTGTGACTGGACTTGAATGTTATAGAACGCTGCAGGCAGCTGCTTGAAAGCCTCCAGCTTTGTGTTTGTGTTTTTACCCTCTTCTCACTGGCTCCTCTGACTGGTCCTCTGGACTGCCATTAAATTGTTCTTCCAAAGGGGCTGTTAGGATCTATGATTTTCTCTTCAGCAAGAAATGTTGATGGTGGTAGTCACCAGCAGAAGTGATGAGGCAGAAATGGAATTCTCTGTCAATGTGGATGCTTTCAGGTTAATGGGATTAATGCTGGAGCAGAGGGAAGAGGTAAGGTTTCGGGCAGCTGGAATGCCTGGGAGTACATCAATCCAGAGAGCTCCCTGCAGGATATCTTTGCTGTGCACCAAATCGTTTATGATCATAGGGTATACTTTTACTTTGGGAGTACTCTGGTCCTCCTGCATGTGCTCCAGCCCAGGATCTATACAGATACAGTGACCTGACAAGTCTTGATGTGGTAAGGAAGTATCCAGGACAGGTTGATTGTCCTCCTTCTGGTGACAGAAGTCCTTGGAAAGCGAGGGAGTGGCAGTGACCACCTTGCTCACAACAGCCAAGCAGCCAAAACCATCGGCCTTCTCAGCAGGCACACATCCAAACCCAGTACTCTTCCCTGAACTTGGGTTTTTGCCTGGGGCAGCAGTCCCATCTGGGCTGTCTTGGAAAGCACAGGTTGTCCATAAATCTGAAAGTGTTTTTTGTCCTGTAGTGAAATGTGATAAATTTTGTGTTCTCATGCCTTGTAATGTAGTGTAAATATGCTTATTTATTGTTGAAAGTAATAACTTCCTCAATTTGAAATAGATGAACAGCTGTGTCACTTGTGCCCATCATAGAAGGTTGAGGCATGTACTGGACTTTCCCCTGTGTACCTTATGGCTCTGTTGTGTGCTGCAGGAATGTTTTCCTCATGTACAAATGTGCGTGCCTGTAGCATCTGTGCCTGTAGGATCAACTTGGTAACTGCGGGAGTGCTGGACATGCCCCTCCATGGAACCAGTGTTGCAAAATGTGAAATATTTACAGTTTTCATAAGAAAGATTGTTCTTTCTTTGATCACTGTATCCTTTCAAGCCTAATCAACAAGAAAGGAAATTTAATCCATGAAACAAAGAACAGCTAACAAACAAGCTGTAAGTGATGTCCAGGTGTTAGAAAAACAAATTACTTGTTGGTAGCATTACCTTGTCACAGTTCAGGGCTTGACATGTTCCACTGACCTCAGACCTCAGGGAGGTTGGCAAAGCCTGGGAAGAAGGATGTCCACTGATACAAAGAATGCAGGATTTACAAGCATGCAGGATTCACCAGAATTCCCAAGATAAGGAAGAAACTAATAAAGACAACTCAGCAATGTGCTGAGTCAGCTGGGTAAAAGAAAAAAAAAAAAAAAGGCAGGGGGAGATCACGACTACCAACTCATGGCCCACCAACCCAAAACAGAAAGACTGAGCATGCACACTAATTAGGACGAGAAGTGAGGGAATAATTAACAACAGAAGATAGAACTCTGATAAATAAGAGAATCATGTAACTTGTAGCCAATGAACACTAATTTCTTTGTCGGCTAGAATGTGTAAATAGTAAAAAGTTTTGATAATTGGCGTTCTTCATTTGTGGAATACCACCGCGCATCCAGGCTTGCGCAACTCTGAGATATATAATCAATGTCTCTCTCGAGTGTGTAATTAATGCCTTGTTGCACAGTGGGCAACGAATGCGATATTAGCGGGTAAGAACCGCGCCTGCGGGCCCCGAAGGCAGGCCGAGCCCNGGGAATAATTAACAACAGAAGATAGAACTCTGATAAATAAGAGAATCATGTAACTTGTAGCCAATGAACACNGCAGGCCCGGCCGCCCGGGCTGTGGGCGGGAGCGGCCCCGTGCGGCCGCCGCCATTTTGTACGGAAGGCGGTGCGCGGCCCGGCGGCAGCGGTTCGTAACTCGGCTGGGGGCCGGGGCCGGATCCGCCTGCGGCGGCGGCGCGGTTGTGGGGCGGAAAAGGCCCCGAGCCGCCTTGTTCTCCCATCGGGTGGGTGGTCCCCGCCGGAGAGCCGGGCCGGGTGAGGCTGTCGTGCTGCCCGGGCTACCCGCGAGCTCCTCCCGAGCGGTGCGTCCGTCACCCCTGCGCTCTGCGTGAGCGCTCCCCTCGCTTGAGAGGTTGCTGAGCTTGCAGAGAGGTTCGTTATGGGAAATCCTCGTTAGGCGCGAAAAATTAAATGGTGATATTTGGCGTCTGGTCCGGGAGCAGCGGGCCCCCGCACTCGCGGTCTGCGAGCTGGCGCTGCTGCCGCAGCCTCGGGACTGCTCCCGGTTGCACAAACACAGCTGGCTGTGCATACAGACATGGCTTGGTGTATTTTTAAAAAACTCGTGTAAGAAGTTCGTAGAAACTGGTGGCAAGGTACAATTTATTCAGAATAAAATTGCCGTGCACTTTCTTTTTTACTGATTGTATGATAGCAAATGATTGGTGAGCATATCTGATCTTAGAAATAGATTAACTCTCCAAGGATTTAAATATGACTGACTTGCAAAATGGATAAATTTCCACACAGTGAAAAGCAAAGTTTTTACTCAGCTTCAAAGGACTAATACTGACAATTAATTGTGGATAGGTCTCTGTATTGTTCCATGCTTCCACTGTTACTTTAAAATACTTCTTGACATTTGCATCAACATTGTTACGATCAAGATAGTTTTTAAACAAGGCATTTTCTAGATCTTTTCAGGGATTGAGAATTGGTTTCTGTGTTTGCTAATATTTGCTAGACTTTTTGTTTTTTGTGTGTGGTAACAGTAAAATGTACCTTTTCAATGGTAGTTTCTAACAACTGTAACTATTTTCTTTCTAGTGTACTGAAGCATGTTTTTACCACGATCTGTTAAAGTCAAGAGGACTGCTGATGAGGACACAAGTTGTACAGCTAAGAAAAATAAACTATCTTCTGGAGGATCTTTGCTAGAGGAGACCACAGAGTTCCAGGATTGTAAGTCAGTTGGAACAGAAACTTCTGCTTCAACAGACAATTCAAGTGAAATTGTACAAGAGCACACCCAACCTGCAGCTGCAGACCTTGGTGTTGCTAATGTACCATTGGGAAGGGACAGCCAAATTACTGAGGATGATGGCTCTTTGGAAGAACCCATAAAATCCTTCAGCAAATCCCAGCGCTGGGCAGAGCCTGGAGAACCTGTGTGTGTTGTGTGTGGCCGCTACGGGGAGTATATCTGCGATAAAACAGATGAAGATGTTTGTAGTTTGGAGTGTAAAGCCAAACACCTTCTACAAAGGCAAGCAGAGGAAAAGCAGCTAACATCTGATCTACCCACGGATTCTCAAGCTCATCTGCTTAGTACACCTTATTTCTACAAAGATCATGCTTTTATTTTAGGTTTGCGAGATGAGCAGGTTGAGAACCTCAAACTCCAGCTGGGTATTGCTGTCCAGGGCCAGCAAGTTCCAAGACCTATTGTAGAGTTTGAACACTGTGGTTTTCCTGAAACTTTAAACAATAATTTAAAGAATTCTGGCTATGAAGTCCCAACTCCCATCCAAATGCAAATGATCCCTGTTGGACTATTAGGGAGAGATATTCTGGCTAGTGCTGACACGGGCTCTGGAAAAACAGCAGCTTTCCTGCTTCCTGTTATTATGAAGGTTTTGAAAGAGGTAATGAAACTTCAGATAGTTAGAGAAAGCAGTTTGCAGCTTTGTTTGTTGGATTCCCAATGTAATGGAGAATGTGATTGCAGTGTTTTTCATTAACATTCAGTGATTTATTTGACTTTTGATTGGTCAAGCATTTGGTTCTTGGAGGGGGGAGGTGCTGATTACTTTTAATTAAGTTGAATGTTTTTTCACTTAATTCAGGAGATGAAGCAACTCTATCAACATTACCTGTTACACAAGTAATAGGTAATATTGTTGAGAAAGTTGAGAAAGTTAATTAAATTCTGTAGTAAACTTCTCAAATGACTTAAAATAGAAAGTGAAAATAATTCCAGACCCTCTGTAAGTTCTTCCTGTGTCTTCATATAGCAAATAGCTCAAAGAGATTTGTTGGAATTTGTGTAACTTCGCAGAGTAATTTCTCTTGCAATATATTTGGTTAACTGTCAAATAGTTACAGGGATTTAGGGTAAAAAAATTCTGAAATCCTCTAGTTACACAGTCTCCACTTTTATAGTGTGGGAAAAAGAATTAAGAAAACTTCTGCTTTGTAAAGAAATGAACGCATGATTAGAAGCAATGGCAAATAGTATTCTGTACCTTGTGTGGTTCAGAACTGCTTTATGGGTTTTATTCAAAAAGAGATCCATAAAAATATATTAGAGAATTCTGGACATGATTCCAGTGATGCTTTTGCACTGTTTAGATGCCTGAATAGAATGTATATACACACAAACCTGTGTAAATTTTTTCAAATGAATAATTGAAAGATGATTTAAGTAACTCTTTTATTCTTTAAAGTACTCTAGCGACTCCTAAACTCTAGTTTGAGTTTTTTAATGAAAATATTATCTAGAAGTAGGTAATAAAAGGTGTATACACTCAAGTAGTTCCTCTGTCGGATTATTATTAAAGACAAGATATATGTTTATAGTAAGACAGATATATGTTTATAGTAACATGTGCAAAATTGGAGTCTCAATGAAAAATGCATCTGTACACAATCTTTCCCATTCTTCATCTTCAGTGTACTGTACAAGTTAATGTATACATCCAGAAGTAATTTTATTTTCCTGCTTAAAATAATTCTCATTTTTAATGTAAAAGATTACTTTGGGAAATTTGAAAGCTTTTTCTCTAAATAATTAAGCAATTCCACATGAATCAGATCTCTCCTTTCCAGACAGAAACTCCATCTGCCCTTGTTTTGGCACCCACGAGGGAGCTGGCCATTCAGATCGAGAGCCAGGCGAAGGAGCTGATGGCCGGGTTGCCCAACATGAGGACGGTTCTGCTGGTGGGCGGTTTGCCCCTGCCCCCACAGCTGCACCGGCTCAAGCAGAGCGTGAAGGTGAGCGCTGCCGCAGCTGGAGAGCCACCTTGTCATCCCAGGAAAGAGAAATTATACTGGTGACACCTATGAGCACACAAAGATGGCTTTCTCCTAAGTCTAAACTACTGAAACATTTGTTACCGCCTGAAAATTTTACAGTTGCGCAATTTTTAACAAACTTTTTCACGTCTGATTAAACATCTGGTAGCTTTCTTGTTTGTTTGTTTGTTTTTAAAGTTTGATGTGTGATACTGCTGCTTTCAAAGACTGAAATATAGCAGTATTTTACACAAGGAGTTGTAATTGAGGGGGAAAAGTAGTTTGTTTTTCATGCATATTTTATTGCTTGTAAATTAGACACCTCCACTAGAGTTTTAAAAGGTCCATTTCCTCTTGGGGTTTCATAAGTTACAACTTTTCTAGAAGTTTTTTGACTTACTTGAATGCAAGTAATTTCACTTATTATTGCCATTGTTATATATGTGATAGAATTTTGTGTTTTTTCTAGGATGATGCTCTGTCTTTTCATGGAATTTCTTACTCCTGTGGGTTTTTTCCCCTCCTTTTTTTATATTTTTTTTTTTCAGGTGATAATAGCAACACCCGGAAGACTTCTTGAGATTTTAAAGCAAAGTTCTGTTCAACTGCATGGCATAAAAATTGTAGTGGTGGATGAAGTAAGTTTTTATTAATCAGAGCTCTATTACCTATGCAGAGGTCCTGGAAGAGTAATGTGAGTGGTCAGTCTCACTTATTAAACATACAGAGTGTTTCTTATAAAATACAATATATTTCTTAGGAGACAGGTTTATTTTTTAATATAATTTAAAATGTCTTTAAAAAACACATATTCTATTGCTGTAAAGATTTAGGTACCTGACAGGATAATAAACCAGTGTGAACCATTTGTTTTTAATTTTTTCTCTTAGTTTTTCTTCTGACTGTAAATACTCCTGCATTTGGATTGTTACATGTTACATTATGGTTCTGTCAATTTAAGTTCAGGATCCTGTTGTTCATGGAAAAGATGTGGTACAAATCTAATATTTTTCATTTAGGTGGATACCATGCTAAAAATGGGTTTCCAGCAGCAAGTGTTGGATATTTTGGAAGACATCTCTCAGGATCATCAAACCATACTGGTGTCAGCCACGATTCCAGTGGGCATTGAGCACTTGGCAAATCAGCTTCTGCACAATTTTGTTAGAATAACAGTTGGAGAGAAGAATCTGCCATGTTCCAATGTCCGTCAAATTATCTTGTGGGTAGAAGAACCATCTAAAAAGAAAAAACTGTTTGAAATATTAAATGTAAGCTTAATATTTTTCTCATAAAAGTAATTTATAAAATTATTAATGTCTCTCCACATCTGTCAGGTTCTCCTCTTGTGATCAGGAGAAATTGAATCCATGCTGATGATGAACAGCCAATGGTTGTAATCTCTTTCTAAATAAACTGTTTAATTTTACAGGATAAGAAGCTCTTCAAGCCTCCAGTCTTGGTGTTTGTGGACTGTAAACTAGGAGCAGATTTGTTGAGTGATGCTGTTCATAAGATTACTGGATTGCAGTGCACATCTATGCATTCTGAAAAGTCTCAGGTGGAAAGAACAGATACATTACAGGTTTGTGCCTACTCAAGTTAAAGGTGTCTTGGTAGATTTCAAATGGTCTTTTTTTAAAATGTGGCTTCATTTGAATGACTGAAGTCATAATTGACTGCTTTTCTGCAATAATAACTGAGGTATTGCTGGGGAGATGAGAGACAGACAGGACTAAACAAGACTGTATAATCCTACTTTAAATGTAGATAAATACAGAGACTGTTTCCCAGATTACTTGAAATGGGAATTTAAATAAGTGTTTAACTGTAACTGATAATTTTTGGAATTTTGTGGGTTTGATCTCTTTGGTTGTCTCTCTGAATGTCGTTCCTGTTTAAATCAAAAATACAGGGAGCCATTCTCTATTCTACAATAGAATAACCCCACTTGGGTGTGTTCTTACACCAAATAAATAGCTGTCAACCTATGCTTGGAGAGGTTCAAAGTACAAATAAGAAAAAAGGAATTAATTTTGGTTTCTTCCTTCCTTGCCAGGGATTACTTCAAGAGAAGTATGAAGTTATAGTAAGTACTGGAGTTCTTGGACGAGGGCTTGACCTTGTCAATGTCAAACTGGTGGTGAATTTTGATATGCCTTCAAGTATGGATGAATATGTACACCAGGTAAATAAATAAATTACTAAGGCTTTATTTGAAAAATATATTGAAATATGACATCCACCTGTGGAAATGTAAATGTAAACAGAATGATAACTTCCCTCTTCAGAATAATTTTTTATAGGAAAGGGAAAAATGGTGGGAATATCTCTTCTGTAAGTCTCTTACATAAATTACACAAATCTAGAATACTGTTTCTGTTATCTCCTATGTAAGTTACTAAAACCTAGAAATGTCTTTAAATCACTTACTTTTGTAGTGTTCTTCTTCCCGTTTTGTACTCTCTTGTATCATTTTGTGTCTATAGAAAACAAAGTTTACCATTTTTTATTGCGTGAAGAAAGGCCAAATGCCCCTCTTGCAAGTGCAGCTTGACCACAGTGTGGGATATGCATTAAAAGTCAGGAAAGCAGTCATGAACTTGATTTCTTCCCCTCATTCTAGTCAAGCATATCTGATACATTTTTTCTGTGGATTTCCTGCTTTAGAAAAGATGATCTGTGAGTGTCACGTGTGTGTGTGTTTATGTGCACAGTCTCCAGCCCTAGTTTAGCTGGCACATCAAGAAAACTCATTCCTGCCCTCTTTGTAGCGTGAGGAAGACACAATGCTCCTGTGTGCAGTTCTGAGGACATCAGCTGTGGGAACAGGCAGCAAACTGGAGGGAGTCCAGGTGAAGTCAGGGGGCTGGCACACGTGACACTTCAAGATGGGCCGAGGCAACTGGGCTTGTTTGGGTTGCACTAGAGACTTAATTGCTCTCTTCCATTTGGGTGATTTCAGAGGAGACAGAGCCACGCTCTCCTTGAAGATGCCCAGGGAAAGGACAAGAGCCAATAGTTGTAACTTTCTGCAAGGGAAGTTGTGGCCTCATAGCAGGGAGAAAGGATTTTCACAGCGAGGGGGGTCAGGCAATGGAAGAGGCTAGGGGGGTGATGGGACCTTTGTGCTTCAGACACTTGAAACAAGTGACAAGGCCTTGAGGGAATTGATCTGAATCAAACCTTGAAGTAAACCTTGTTCTGGACAGATGAGGAGGACCTCTGGAAGTTATCCACCGTCATGAACTCCTCAAGTGGCTTGTGTTATTAACTGCACTATTCACCTCTTGGTTTTAGTTGTCTTTCTGCTGAAGTTCCAAGCACGTATTAAGTAAATAGAAATGGACTTTCCTGGCATCAAAACTATAGCAATATTATCATGCTAGCTGTTGTTAAATAGAGAGTCTTTGTAGATTCTTTTCTAATTTGTTCAAGCATTTTAGATAATATTGGTAAATAATTGAAAGTTAGTAGGCCATTGAAAATAAAGGGCATTTTTGTGGTCCCGCTAGCACATACTGTGCTTGATATGAAATACAACTATTTGGCATCTCTATAGTATTTTTTAAAACCTCTTGTTTGGCTCAGATTTACTGTAAGCCTTTGCCCATAGTCTGTACCTCATGTCTCAGTATCAATATCGGACTTCTGGTATGTCCCATAAACAAGTCATAATTTTAAATGCATTTCAGCTACAGCTCCACATCTACGTATCCTGAATTCAGGAGGTTTATTTTAAGTACCTTTCTAAGTACCTTTGCTTAGAGGATAAGAGAGATTTGGCCCTGTCACTTACGTTTACTTGCTGTTTTGTAACAAAAGAAATAAACTTTTGAAGGACTTCAATTTAATATTGCTAACTTAAAGTGAATTTATGCTTTTTCAGGTTGGAAGAGCAGGAAGATTGGGTCACAGTGGAACTGCAATTACTTTTATCAATAACAACAGCAAGAAGCTCTTTTGGGATGTTGTGAAGAGAGTGAAACCCACAGGCACCATTCTTCCTCCACAGCTGCTTAATTCCCCATATCTGCATGACCAGAAGAGAAGGGAACAACAGAGACTTAAACAGTTACAGAATAGCCTTGTAACAGGAGATAATATTATGGACATTATTAAAAAACACAGCAAAAATAATTCTCAGAGGTAATAAAGGCGTATTTATAGTTATGTAATTACAATAAAAATATGATTTAAAATAAATATGAAATGTTGCCTTGTTTTGTTTTTTGGTTTTTTTTTTTTTTTTTGTTTGGTTTAGTTTGGTTTGGTTTCTTTTGTAAGCAGTACTGAAAAATTAGTTTCTCTGTTAGTGCCTGTGGACCAGCCGGAAGGTCTGCTGATGGAGTTACAATACAAGAAATAATTTGTTATTAGTGTAACTTCATGGAAGAGAAATAAGATGAAACCTATCATTTTGATTTTACTTAATCAAAATGCTGTCTTCTTTAGAGATGGAATTCGTTGATTTTTCTGTCTCATTTGAAATAACGCACTCCTGCCTACAGAATGTTTTTGTGTAACTTTCACCGCTCTGCGCCTCAGCCTCGCCCCCGGCCCGCCGGAGCG
>VXBU01016433.1:24211-38503 GCA_013400315.1 Bombycilla garrulus
TGCTGCCGCCGCCTCCTCGCCCTCTCTCTCCCCGAGGGCGGACCTGTGACCGTGCGGGGTCTGCCGGGGCTCGGCCGGGGAGGGAGGGGAGCTTTGCTGAGGGATGACAGAGCTGCCGGTTGCTCTAGCTTTGGGCGCTTGCGTGTTGTATCTGGTTAGTGGTTGTATCTCCTTAAAAACGAGGATTGAGCGTATTTCTGAGTTCGGTTCTCTCGAGCTGAACCTCATTCCTTATTTTGGAACGAAGGAGCCTTTAATGGGGAGTTTCACTTTTCTCCGGAAAGACTTTGTGACTATTCCTAAGGCACAGCTGTGGCAAGAGGAGGGGAGAACTTACAAGAGTTGTGTTAAACTTACAAGAGTTATGTTTCCTGGGTGGAAAGCCTGGACTTTTCAGAAAACACACCATTCAGAACTTACATCCGTGCTTCTCTATTTACTGACTCCTAGAAGGAACCACAAAGTTTGTATTTTACTAGTCGTGTAACACGGTTTCCTGTCTCAAACTAGATTGAGCAATAAATACAGTGCTCTGAAGTTTTGATATTTTCCTCACAAGTTGTGAGCTGTGAAAACTGTGCGGTCATGACCTGTAAGTGGATGAAATTGCATAAAGTCTGAGAATACTCTGAAAGCTATTACTTAAATGTGTAGCATTAAAGGAAACTTTTGTTAGAGCAGTGGCTAAATGATTTCTTCTACATCACTTGTTCTCACCTTGCTTTCCTTTTTTCCCCTGACCGTGCATTGCTGTTGTTAATGGTATTTGAAGGATCAAAGGCAGGTGATTCTCCTTAACCTGTAACCATGAATTAATTGCAAGTATTAGTTAATTAATAAGCTGGCAAGTCTGCAGTGGGCATTGTTATCAAACCCTTTACAACCCAATAACTATGATGCAGATGCAACAGGGAAAACATGCTTTCCTATACAGATTACATATATAGAGCTTTCAAAATATTTACATGTAGAAAGGACAGGAAGTATATTTTACAGTTTTCTTTTGTCCTCTAGGCTATATGTCTATGTACCAGAGTGAACTAAAATAACATCCAAAAGTACTATTGATAGTTGTCTTTATTTGCTGTCCTGTTCTGATACTGGGTTATATATTGCATATCAAAATCCTGAAAAAATCTTCCTTCCATGTTCACAGACTTCCTATTCAAGGTTAACTTTGTGGTTCTGTTGGAGTCTTAGCTATGAAACAGAGAGTGTGAATAGATGTGAGTGAATGGAGACATGATCTGGAATTCCCTTAGTTTGGAAATCATGGTAGATCATTTGGAAGAAATATCCATGGTCACCTTTGTTGCTAAATAGTTAGATTGTTCTTTTTACCAACTGGTGCTTCTTTGTGATGCTTGGTTTACTTTCTGAAACAAATCATAGAACTCAATAAATCAAGTCAAATAGCCTGTTGTTGGAAGCAGTCATTCTGATATAAAAGAAATATTTTTTTAAATGTTGAAGGTGAAACAGAATACTAATTGTTCTTAATGTTTGGGAACACGTACTGCAGCATATGTAAGGAGCTCCCCATGCAGCAAAATGTAACTCACGCTGCACATAAACATAATAAAATTTTTTTGCTTTGTCTCCCCAGATTCCTCATGAAGCAGCAGCTAGAAATAATTCTTTAGAAAAGGTGCTGTACTTGCCAACATTTGGGTTTTAATTAGCTAGAAGGCAAGATGCCTATTTACACAGTTCCTGCCAGGAGCCCCGCTGGTGCACGATGCACAGCCACTTTCCAGAAGGCTTCCTCACACAACACCCTGGCCAGCAGTAAAACACCTGGGCAGCAGCTGAGGTCACAGATGTTGGGAGAAAAGGATGGTCTGCCCTCATGTCCTCAGAATAAAACTGAGGAAGTAAATAGGACCTATGTGATTTCAGCTTGTGAGAAAGTGAGTGATGTGTCAACTTCTTTTAAACTGGAAGGCAGGTTAACACTCCAGAGGAGAACTGGAGCAAGCAAAAAATCAGTGCCTGGTAGTGACACAACACAGAGTACAGAAGAGCTACAAACAGAGAAAAGATTTACTCTGCAGCGGCGTGTGAGGACTGGCTCCACAGAGACGAGTAAAGTTAATCAGAATACTGTGCCTAGAAAAGGAAATGGTGACTTTGATGTACAAGGAAATGACAAGATTACACTTCCACAGAATATTAAGGGTACAGATGGTGTTAAACCCAACTTGAAGTTAACTGAGAGTCAATCAAGTACCAAGTTGCAGCATAACCTGAACAGCAAGGATTCCTTTGGTTTAGTTGGTGGTGTCTGTGAAAATGCCATCGATGCATGTTTAAAAGATAAGACAAGCACTGCTGACACAAACTTTCAAAATGAAGTTCCTAAATCAGAACTGTTGGTTGCCTCAAAATGCACTAATAGGATGCCAGGAGAGCAGCTGGATGAAAAAGGCAATATAAATAAGCTAGCTGGAAAACAAAGGGTACAGCACTTGATGATGAAACACAGCAGCTTGGAAAGGCCAAGGACACCAGCAAGAGTTTTAACAGAAAGATTTACACTTACACCAAAGAACAGCATTTCTCAAGATCAACCATCCCTCAAGATGGCCTCAAATGATCAAACACCTCATCTGCAAATTTTACCCAAGAGACTCCCTAATGTCTCCAGCTCTCTTCCTGTGAGTACAAGTTCAGAAACAAAAGTGAACACAGACACTTTAGCTGAGAGCAGCAATACTGGGGAAGATGTTTCCAAAGTGAAAAACAGCAAAGTGATTGTAGCTGTGCGAGTGCGGCCCTTCAATAACAGGTTGGTATCCTGGACTTATTTCTGGTGCTGACAGTGTGTGTGGATTTCTACTTTGTGCTTATTGAGTTATTTCAACATTGATCCAATAACGATATAATACATACTTGGAAATCAGCTGGTACTTCATGCAACACTAAGATTTTATTAAGAAACTGAATTGACTTCATTGGTGTTTGGGTCTCTTTTTACATATTCATTAAAAAATGTTTTGAACCTTAGTACTTTGTATGTTACTCAAATAGGTATTTTTAGCAATGATCACTGATTTTATTATTTTTCCATTAGGCAGTGAAATTACTAATTTCAAGCATGTAGCTTATATTTTTGTATTTTCCCACCTTTTCCATTCAGAGAGAAAGCTGAAAACTCATTCCCTGTCATCTCCATTAGTGGTTCAGAGACAATTGTACGAAGTCCATCCACAAACCAAGTTTACAGCTTCAGTTATGACTTCTCCTTCTGGTCTTTTGACAAGGGTCATCCTGATTTTGCAAGTCAAGCCATGATTTATAAAACTTTGGCATTGCCACTCCTTGAAAGAGCTTTTGAGGGATACAACGCTTGTCTTTTTACTTATGGGCAGACTGGCTCTGGAAAGTCGTACACGTAAGTTGCTAATAATAATTATTAAAATTCTGCCAATTGATATGCAGTGTTAAGTCATGAAAGAGATTGAATGAAATAGATTTTAGAGTGATTGAATTGTGTCAAAAGGTTATCGTGCATTTTAAAAATTTTTAAACCAGTAATTTAGCAATTAAGCAAGAGTTAACTTTGGAATATTTTTATGTATGTGAGCTTGACTTCTTTCTACTTTTAATGGAGAAAATAAAAAAATTTCAGCGATTTTATGAAGATAAACCTTTATTAATGCAGAGATCTTGTCAGACTCTCCCAGTGCTGTTTTGCACCACTTTGTGCATGAAGTGGCATAGTAAAGTATAGCATGTTTTTTTGGAGAAGACCTTTAAGAGATCTTTATGCTTCAGAACTTGAAATAAATACAGATATTTGTGGCACTGCTTATTTGAAATCAAATCTTTGCACAAAATAATCCCAGATAAGTAACATTTTTAGGTTTTATAGCCAATTGTTTGTACCTTATTTATATTTTGAAATAGAAGGCCTAGTGAGCTGTTTGGTTTCTAAACATACATCTATTGAAATTAGTTTGAGTTTTTCTATCAGGTGCTATAGACTTTTAATAAAGGTAGTTGAGGACCAGAGGACCAGAGATGTTTCTGTTCAATTTACAATAAGTATTGAACTTACACAAAAGTAAGTTCCTTTTTAAGTGTGTGAACTTCCATTTTAAGTGGATGAACCTAGTTTTTACTTGTACTGTTTTTTTTACTGTGGCCTAAAAGAAGGATAGATAAACTCAGGACTGCAAATGTTATCCTGTTTGTAGGTTTTTTCTTTCACTTAAACAATAACTTACCTTCACCCCTTTGTGTTTTGAAGAAGAGTGAAATTAGTATCAGAGTCCTCTGACCAAGTTCATACAACAAATTTCTGCTGTGCAGCCCAGTGTGTCTCTAGACTGCAGGTGAGTTAGTCCAGTGCATTGGTGTGCTGCTGTGGCAGAACTCCACAGGAAAAGATTGCACCAGAGCTGAAGACAGGCTTATGCTGCACTGGAAGTGTGCAGAGAGTATAAAATGCTAGCATGTTAAGATATTGAACACCTATAGGTTTAGACTCTTCAGCTGCTGTAGAGTCTTTGTTTTACTTGGGTTTTCAACCTGTTTCTCAATGGATGAAATAGAAAATATCTCTGGATATCACCTTGTCCAACTCCACACTTAGACAAGCCCCAATTTAGATCAGGTTAATTTCTGTTGCTTATTGTTGTATAACTTGGAAAAGTGTGGCAAGGCAACTGTAGAGCTGTACAGTTAACATTAAAAACTCGGTGGAGAGTTACAAAACTAAACCAGCGGGATTTTTGTGACCACAGGATGATGGGATTTGATGAAGACCGGGGAATAATTCCAAGACTTTGTGAAGATCTTTTCAATCAAATAGCACAAATGGACAAGGAACAGGTGATATGCTTACACCATTGACCTTATATTGGAATGAGGAAAGTGATACTTTAGCACTGATCCATTTATTAGTGTTTGTATTCTTTTGCTGATTCAAATCTTATTTGTATTCATAACTCTGATTCATGGGGTTCCCTAAGCAGTCAAAAATCAACTTCCTTAATGGCAGTAATATGAGAAAGAAAAATAGGCATGATATTTTTCTTGCATCACTAGATGACAATCCATTCCTCTATGTTGCATGCCTTACATTTTAAGATTTGTGTAAGGAAAGGCAAAACAAAATCCCGGTGGTCTTCATACTTTCAGTGGAGGCAGTAAAATAAATTCATATTTCTGAGCTCTATCATTAAATATCACATATCAAAGTAAAACGCACTGTAATATTATTCAAATTCCAGTATTCCAGCTCAATATTCTTGCTGAAACAAAAAATAACTAACCTCATTTACTTTGTATTTTTTTTCTCTGTGTTGTTGGTTGTGTCTGTAATGACTGACTTGCAGTTCAGTAGACCTTAACATTCAATCAATCTTATTCAGGCAAACTTTTCCATTTTTAAGTATTCCAAATTTCTTTATTGCTTTATATTTGATTTCTAGACTTCGAATCCTAATACCTGTGAACATCTAATATTCTAATCCTCTAGCAGATTTGATAGACACTGAAGAATTTAAAGAAGTTATTTATTGCTGACTTTGGCTATAGGGTATAACTTCTAAAAAGTGCCAAGCTTTTTTTTTATTCCTTTGCTTTATGCATTGTAAGTGATTCTGTTGCAATGAATTGTCTTGAGTCTTGTCTTTCTGATTCCAGTGGTCCAGGGGCTTTGCTGCAGTCTTCCTTATCTCTTAAAGAAAATTCCATTCTTATTGAAAATAGAAAAAAATACTTGGATGCCTTCAGAGGAAAAAGATGTGTTTTCATGAAAGTGCTGTTGTGGTGTTTTTGGTTTGTTTAATTGTTGTAGGTAGAATCAAAGTTTACTTTTCCATTAGTTCATTCTGTTCCATGTCAGGGTGTTGACAACATCAATCCATGCCTTCCCTCTGACAAATCATGCTGTAGAAGCACGATCCCTAAGGGAAAGAAATGAGTGCAGGTGCAAGAAAAATTATATTTTCATGTACTAAAAACCTAACACTGAAACTTCTGAAGAGGGTATATATTTATGTTTTTTAGTTTATAACTTCCATCTGGGAATGTCTGTGGATGGAATTCCAATAAATTGTGTTTTTGTTCTTAGTGGAGGCATTACAGCAGATAACCTTTAAAGGTCCCTTTCGACCCAAACTGTTTCATGATATTATTTCTCTTGGAAAGTTCATTCAGCACAAATGCTTATAACAATGAAAATCAGGATCTGGTGGTCTAAGTTAATTTTTGAAACAAAGGATGATGAATATGTTTTTTATTAATAATGATTATTAATTTTATCAGGTTTTGTATCATCTTGAAATGAGCTTCTTTGAAGTATACAATGAGAAAATTCATGATTTGCTTGTCTTTCAAGCTGAAAATGGACAGAAGAAACAGCAAGTAAGTTTTTCACAGAATCAAGTATCTGCATAACCTCTAAGTAGTGGCATTTATTCTGAAACAAGAATGCACAAATGACAAGTGATATTTTTTTTTTATTTAAGTACCTTAGTTGTGAACAATGGGATTAAAGTAAACAAAAATATCAAAATATCACCATGTGACTTAAAGCAAAATGCTTGTCACTGGAGAAATGCTAAGCACTGCTGAAAATAGGAACAAAATAATTCAGTAGAATCTATCAAAATAGTTAAAATCTTCCCTTATCTACAAAATGAAGATGAACTTATCAGCCTTTATAAAATGTCTCCTAGGATATATCTAAATCTCCATCTTATAATAATAATTATCTGTACAATATAACTTGAATTACAGTCTTGTAATTGAGATGGGGTTTTATTTTTCAGTTGCCTGGTTGTCTCTTAAGAAGCTACAGGAGGGAGGAAGGAAACAAGAGTGGCCTGATTAACTAGTTAAGAATCACTAGTTAGACCAGTTTAGCTAGTGTCTAGTGGTTGTGTATTAGAATATGCAAAACCATAAATTAAAGAAATTTGTATTAAGCAGTGTATGTAGGGAAAGAGTTTATTATGTCTGATTTATCAGAAAAAGTGCTTCCTGTGCTTTGACATTGGACACTATCATGGCCACTTGTGTGTAAATTGAATATTAGTTTATGATAGATGCAACAGATGGTATGCAAAAGATGATATGCCACGTCCAACTTGCTGTTGAAATAAGACCTTTAACCTGAGCTTGGTACTTGTTATAAAGAAATTAAGACTACTTACTATCCTGTCTAAAGCAGGAATGCTTTCACTCTGAGTTTTGCCAGTGATTTGGGGGTAAGCTACTTAGAAACATATTTATGTTGTAGAATCTCTTTTTTCAAGTTATTCTTCAGTACTAGATCCAACTAATGCACTCCTAATAATTTTTATTTTGAAATTATTCTCAGCTTCGTGTAAGAGAACATCCAGTGTTAGGACCATATGTGGAAGGCCTGACAGTGTAAGTCTTAACTATACTTATTTTAACAGATGTATGGTGTAATCCTGAAAGAGGATATCTTGAGGCTCTATGAAAGCTTGTGTACTCACCAGTAAATTAAACAAGATCCCAGTGCTATGTAGTTTTAGAAAAATGCATACCCATGACTGGTTTGATATAGTTTCTTCATTGCCTTAGTGGAATCTAAAAGTGTGGAAATCTCAAGACAGCTGCAGTTTTTATTATGTATTTGTATTCTGTTTGTAACTGGGAAAATGTTTCAGAACTCAGGCAGAAGGGAACTCTATAGAAAGAAAATTGAACCCAAACTTTTCTTTTTGCCCCCTACTCTAGGAATGTTGTCCGCTCTTTCTCTGATATTCAGGTAAGAGTTTTTTGGTTACTAAAAGGGAGTACAAGTATTTCTGCCTGCTCCTTTTCTGCTTACTGCTTAAAAATAAATTCCATGGGTGGGAAGTGAATGCTTAACAGACTGTCCATTAGTCTATGGTATTTCAGCTGATTTTGTAAAAGACTGATGAGGACCAGTCCTGTATAATGGAGCTGAGTAGATTTGTACAGTCAAGTGTCACTGTTCACATTGTGATTTCTAAAGCTTAACTTTTAATGCCTCTCTTATAGTCATAATTTGTGCTAATAACTGTATTTGCAAGCATTTCAATCTTCAGTTAACCATCCAAAGTAGGGTTTGGTTTCATGTCCTGACTTGTCTTTTACAGAGTTGGCTTGAACTAGGAAATAAGCAGAGAGCAACAGCTGCTACAGTAATGAATGACAAGAGCTCTAGATCTCATTCTGTCTTCACCCTTGTCATGACCCAAACCAAGGTATTGCTGTTTTGTTTTTTTTTGTATCTGTTCAAATCTGGTTGTAAGAAATTCTTTTGTGTGCTGCCTAGAAAGTTGTGAGAATATATTTCAAAATCTTTGAGTAAAGCACAGAGCATTTTAACATGGCTTTCTACACTGCAAAACTTGTTTTATTTTGCATGCTTTGGGTAGATTCTGATGTCTTTGTGCTAAGTATATTTATAGCAGCAGTATAAATATGTCTGGGCTGACAGATCTAGGAGTAGTTCCAAGCTTCTCAGTGTGAGTTTTGAGATGTAATGGGAATCCTAATTGAGGCCAGATTGAATTTCACACTGCTGCCAACACATCTTAGCTTCTGAGAAGGTTAGGCTGTGCGAGATGTGTGGCTGTGCTGAGTTCCTGCAGGCAACAAACTGGGGCAATGGCAGGAGATGCAATTTCTGCTCAGTTTCAACATACTTCACTGTATGAATGTTTTCTTGCTTCAGGGTGTCTCTTCTCCAAGTGTCTCCAGGATATAGGGACTACAACTCCTCATCTGATTTACAGATGCTTAAAAGACAAAACCTGACTTAGTGATGTGAGCCTGAAGACAGAAACGGAATAGGTAGAGCTCCTCAGGAGTCTACAGACTGTCAGTTTTCTTCATTGACAGATGACTTGTTGGTTTGGGTTTTTTTTTTCTGGATTGGTTTAATTTTTTTCCCAGTTTCCTGGATTTTCTACTTTCTTATTCCCCTTGCTGTTCTCACCACTAGATTATTGATTTTTCTCTATCATAGCTGATCTTGAGTTTTTCCACTGACTCCTTAACTGATCTTTATTGGTCTAAGTCGGTAACAGTGTACTGATTTGCATGTTTATTGGATAAATGCAATTGGATTGACTGCAGTCATCAAACTTCAGACCCAAACCCCTGGTGTGGTAATCTTTTGGGTTTGCAGTTTATGCTTGTGCAGTTATTCAGCCACAAACAACTGATACTATGGCTATAAGTGTGAGTTTAGTCTCCTTTGAGGGATGTACACGAGAGTATCCTGTCAAAAATTAAATGGCAGCATGAAATTTTTATGTATTTAATGTGAACAGCTTGTCCAATTTCTGCTTATCCTCAGGCTTTTTATTTTGGTTTGAGTGCCAACATCACCCTTTCTTTCCAGGTAGAATTTGTGAATGAAGAACAGTGTGATCGTAGGCTCACCAGTCACATAAATCTAATTGATCTGGCTGGCAGTGAGTGCTGTACAAAGGCTCAGACCACTGGAGAAAGGCTGAAGGTAAATCTAGAGTGGAAATCTGTGGAAAAAGCATGACTCCTAAGACCCCCTTTAAACTCCAAAGGATGCTCACCTAACAGGACTTTTGGGCAGGAACTGTAGCTGTAGAAGGATGTATATAGCCCTTATGCTTACCAGTATTACATCACATTTTGCCAGTGAGGGTGGGTGGCCTGAAGAAGCTGTTTGGACTGTGCAGTGTGGCAGATCTGGCTTAGAACACCTCTCCCCATGTTATGTAGGTCTGATGATCCTGCTGGAGAAGTGAGTGGAAGCTGTTTGTGTGACTTTGGAAATCATGAATTAATTATCATATGGAGTTGAGGCTTGCCCCTTTTTGGGGCATCTAATAAAATAGATTTTTTCTAATAAGAGACTTTATTTCAGGCTGCCTTCATAAGTTTGATGATCTTAACACTACTTATTTTAATGACAGGGTCTTTGTCCATTCCAAATGCAGATGCTTTTGCATCTTACTGTTTCTTTAATAACTGGTGACATTTAATGTGGTACAGCTGTAGCATATGTTGAACAAACATAATTAATCAGCAGTACAGTTGATAACATCACACAAGAAACTGCAACTGTATCATAAATATTTCTATTTTTGCCTTGTGTAGGAAGGTGCAAGTATCAATAAATCACTGTTGACCCTTGGAAGGGTTATTTCTGCGCTGTCTAAACAATCTCAAAATGGAAAGAAAACGTTCATTCCATACCGGGAATCTGTCCTTACTTGGTATGTACATTATATGGAGATAGAGGCTTTCTGAGATTGTGGTTTTCTAATCTCTTAATGATGCACCTCTTCCCATCCTTTGTCTCCCTCTCTCTCAAATGACCCGTGGAGGGAAGAAATTAGCCTGTTGCATCAGATAAAGACCGAACAGGAGCTTAGTTTGTGTTTCAAGTAGCTAACAGTTTCTCTCAAATAAGTAACAAGACTGGGTGTTTTGCATATTATCTGTTCCAATTGGGAAGTTTTGCATTTTTCTGTCAATGTGAGGACCAGGGATTGACTGATATTCTCCTGTCCAATGCAGGCTGTTAAAGGAAAGTCTTGGTGGCAATTCCCAAACCACCATGATTGCCACAGTGAGCCCAGCTGCCAGCAGCACTGAGGAGACGCTCAGCACCCTTCGCTATGCGAAACAGGCTTGTTCAATTATCAACATTGCTAAAGTAAATGAAGATGTAAATGTCAAACTAATCAGAGGTGAGATTGACATTTGCAGTCTTTCAGGGTTAGGATGTCTTCCTTTTAATATTATTGTTCTTTGTGAACTTCATTTTCCAAAATGCAGATGATATCTTAGGCTACACTTGTGAACCGGAAATAGAGAAAGGTGTTTTGTTTTTAATTAAAATACAGGATTAGTTTTGTGCTTTCGTACTGAACTGTATTTTGCCTTAATTTTTTACATTTATTGTATATCTGGTTTGTCTAATGTAGAATTAAAAGCTGAAATTGAAAAACTGAAGGCAGCGCAGAAAAGTGCTCTGAACACTGATCGTGAAAAATACAGGCGTTATTTGCAGGAAATAACGTCTCTGAGAGTAGAATTGCACCAGCAGGAGAGGAACATGGCAGAAATGCAAAGGTCAGGCACTCATTAATATCTTAATTTAAAATGGAAATGGTAAAATTTATATGCTGTGATTTTTCTTTTTTCCTTATATGTTATTTTCTCCATATATTAAGGGCCTGGAAAGAAAAACTTGAACAAGCAGAAAAAAGGAAGTTGGAAGATATAAAACAGTTGCAGGTACATTTTTTTCCTATAGGACGTAGTACAGAAAATATAACCTCAGCAAACCTTGCAGAAGAGTGAGAGTAGCTGTAAGATTTTGTTTCCTTAGTACTCCATCTTTTAACAGATTGCTGTGACTCAGAAAAATTTCATGTAATATTTGAATGCATAAAGTAATTTTTTTAATGCAGAACTCTTTTTTTTTTTTTATCTAGAAAGCTGGAATTGCATTCAAAATGGACAATCATTTACCAAACCTTGTCAATCTCAATGAAGATCCTCAGCTTTCTGAAGTGCTGTTATATATGATCAAAGAAGGAGAAACTACAGTTGGAAGGTGTACACCAAATTCAAAACATGATATCCAGCTTTCTGGGGTGCTGATTGCTGATGACCATTGGTTTGTAGTGTTATTTTTATATTTTAAGTTTCTTCTCATCCTTCCCTTTCTTTTGGAGTCACTCTTCCTTCTGGCAGTAATAAAATGTAGTTTTTTAGCCAAGAAAAGGCTATCTGGATATTTTTGTACTGCTCAATGTTTAATGCAATTACTTTCTGTTCCCTCTAGAAACGTGTTAACCGAGGTAGCTTAGTATGCAGACAATACACATTGAGGAAAACAGTAACATCTAAAGCCTGCATTTTAGGCTGCTACTAAACATCACTTGCAATTATCATGAGTTACTAAAACTGCAAATGTTTCTTGTTTTCAGTGTTATTAAAAATACTGTTGGCAAAGTAAGTATTATTCCACTTAAAGAAGCCAAGACATACGTAAATGGGAAATGCATTTTGGACCCAACAATTCTGCATCATGTAAGTAATTGATCTGGTAATAGTAATTTGTGCATGTGTGGGTTTCTTTGCTTTGTTAATATCTCAGCTTCAAACTGCAAGTTTTCTGAGAATGCTCTGTAACCATAAATATTTATCTCTTCCTCTTTGATATCTAGCTTCACCTGCATGTTTTAAGCACTGAAAATTTGCTTATAAATCTGAAAGTTTCAGCAGAATTTTTTCCACCAATAGGGTGATCGAGTGATTCTTGGGGGAGACCATTATTTCAGGTTTAATCATCCAGCAGAGGTTCAGAAAGTTAAAACACCTTCTTGTGGGAGTTCGTGTTTGCATGATCATCCAAAAGATTTTGAATTTGCAAAGAATGAGCTGCTTATCGCACAGCGAACACAGTAAGTATTGATCTTCTGAAAATAAGCTCAGTTGTTAAGTCACCCATGCAATTAGTTTTTGAAATAACTGAACATTATTAATTATTTCACAATGGGGAAAATTGGAAAATAGCAACTCCATTTATAATGGAAGTCACCGACTTGGCTGAAATGATGTACACCTCTGAGGTTCAGACATCACAAGCTTGTCTAGGTACCAATGTAGACCACTACTAGAGATACACTGCTCTGAGGACCTCTGGAGCTCAGTGTATCTCTTTAATTATATTTCTCTCCAAGCATGTGATGAGATAATAACTTTTGATGTTTTAAAGAGCTTTAAAGTCTGAAAAGTAAATGCCTTAGGAAAATGAGAAGAACCCAGAGTAATAACCTTAGTCTTCTGTGATGATGGAGAATTTGAGAGACAGTGGAATGCTATTTGTACTTACTTCATTATGGGGTGTTATTAAACCACAAGGCTCATTGATGTAAAATTTAATTTTGCATCTTAATATGTTTTACTGAGCTTCTGTTGCAGTCTTTAAATTTGAGAAAATGATGTAATAAGATAAAAATGGGAATTGAATGGATTTGGAAATTCTAGAATGTCCTCCATATTTACATATGAAGTGTCTACATATGGTCTGTGAAATCAAAACCATGTGAAGTATGTAAGTTATTTTGTTAAAAAGACTTAAACCCTCATGAGAGGAAAAAAAAGATTATAATCTGTATGCATCTTATAAGAGACAAACAGCAGCAATCTAAATGTATGATACCTGTAGGCTTGAATCAGAAATTGAAGAGGCACGACTCAAAGCCAAGGAAGAAATGATGCAGAGTGTCCAAATAGCAAAAGAGATGGTTCAGCAAGAACTCACCTCACAAAGAGAAGCATATGAGAGCAAAATAAAATCCCTGGAAGCAGAGGTGGTAAGTTACCATTGCATCATTACATGAAATACATCAGTAAAGTAAATCAGGAACTGTAGGAACAGGTCTCTGTTTGTTTGGTGCTTGGTTCGGCTTCATTTGTGTGTTTTTTGTTTTAGTTTTCATTTTCTCTTCCATTTATAGCAGTGTGTTAGAGAATGCAAAGCCTCATTCTTAAAAAAAAAAAAAGTCAGCCCTTGTAACAGAAGAAGTTGTAAAGTAGATATTTTCTTCAGAGTTATTCCAGGGATTGTAACTTGTAAGCAAAGAAAAATACCTACAGAATCTACTTTACCGCATGAGGCTTTTAAATCACTATACTGGATTGATTAATACAGCTTTTTTTTCTTCTCAAGCTTGCATGCTACTCTGTAGTTGCTTTTTCAGTACAGCTGCAGCATGCACAAGGCAGCATAGAATAGTACATCATGGTNAAACAATAGTGATGTATCTCATATCTTATATATTCTATAGAAGACCTAAAGTGATGCTTGTGAATTGGGATATAACCATTGCTGACACTGGGCTGTGTAGGTCACACAGGCTGCAAGTTTTAAATGTATTGAATATCTGCCTGAAGGATGGGTCAGAAATGCTGTAGGAGTGTTCCTCCTCTCAGTTTTCCTCTTTGATATTAGAGAGAAGAATCTCGTAAGAAGCAAATCCAAGAACTGAATAACCAAAAAGCCACAACTAAAATACAGGAGCTGGAGAAGGCAAAGAAAAGCCTTGAGCTAGAACTCCACTTCAATAAGAANAAGAAGCGTTTAGAGATGGAGACCTTAGCTACTAAGCAGGTAATTGAAAAAAACCTTTTAAGATAATGAACTGTGGTTTGGTTGGGGGGCTTCTTTTTTTGTTATTTTAAAAATTTGTTATTATAAAGGAAATGATTTAAAGTACTTCTATGGGATTTTATGCACAAGAACTGATGTTTAGTGTGCAACCGGAGTATGATAAT
>VXBU01016433.1:38594-61235 GCA_013400315.1 Bombycilla garrulus
TGTTTTTGTGGGTTTTTTTTTTGGTTTTTTTTTTTTTTTTACCACTGCCCATTTTCCTCCAGGCTCTAGAAGATCATACTATTCATCATGCAAAGATAGTGGAAGCTCTGGAAGCTGAGAAGCAGAAGATTGCTGAGGAAATACACACTCTTCAGAAGAATCATGGAAGTGGGAATAAACCAGGGATGAGTATGTATATGCATGATGTTACAAAAGCAGTGCTGGCTTCTCTTTTTCTCAGTGGGCATGGGTGATGGGTATTGATATAGGAACTTTTTCTGTTCCACTAATACTTCTCTAGTGATCCTGAACAATAAGAGCCTTCTGGTTGTTACAATCCTTTCTATTCATCAGCTGTATATATTGGGCTGCGTTAAAAGATATTTAATCACGCTCAGGCTGGTTAGGTGGACATACCTGTAGTCTGTATTTATTCCAGTTACTTAAAAGTCCTTTCTTGTCTGTCTCCACTGCATTAACTCACTGGGGAAATGGGAGTAACAGGATTAATTTTTTCAGTTTCCTGTCTTGGATTAATAATAATATTGTCTGGTCTTATGCCTCTGTTTCTGAAATACTCTTTACTCAGCCATTTAAAAGGGTTATCTTGCCTGGAAGAGTAATGTTTTCCCAATGTCTTGGGAACTCTTGGAACTGTTTTTGGCCAAAATGCTTTTTTGCTTTTGGGTTGTGGTTTCTTTTCTGCCCTTTAGTTTTTTAACCCTGAAGTTGTTTCATCCTATTGTTTGGATCACTAGATCAGTATGTTCTATATTCTTTATTAGTTCCACTGAACTGGAAGTCTCTGAAGCTGTCTGTGATGATTAAAGAGGCTAATGCCATTAGCAATGCATTGGGGAAAACCACTGTTTTCTGCAGGTCAGTATCTGAGTTACTTAATTATAATGTGTCCATGTAATGGATATATAATATTTATGTATATATTTGGGGGTGGATTTGGGATGTGCAGTGAGCTGTTGTTTCCTTTGTTTTCTTATTTTCTGTTTTATGGGGTTGAACATGATACATTTGTTTTCCAAACTATTGTTAGTTAAGTGTGTAACTGAGCCTTGTTATTTTGAAATGGTAATTTCTAATTTGAATTTTAGATCAAAACTTTAAAGGTATGCTACAGACAATTAATTCTGAATTGTGTGCTTTGGAGCTGAATCTTTGATGCCCATCTTACTTTGGTTCATGTATTAAAGTTGCCCTAAAGCATGGTCACTTAACTGAGATGCATGATGTCTGAAGAAATTTTTGTATTTGTGTCACATTTTTAGTCTCTGTATAATCCTACCTACAAATATCTTGTTTATTTTTGCAATATTAATGTGGGTTTTTGTCCTCATTTCTTTTTCTTCTTTTTTTTTTAACTTTCTCCAATTCTTAGGCATGACAAAATTGATGATAAAACAGGCGCAGTGTCTTCTATTCAGGTGCAGGTTCGTAACATCAAACTGGGAATAACAACATTTTGGAGCCTAGAGAAATTTGAATGTAAACTAGCTGCAATGAAAGAACTTTATGAGGTCAGTAACAATTGAAGGAGAACCACTAGTAATCAGTAATATTTTGTCAAAGATAAGGTTTTGATAATGCATACAGGAGGAAAATCTTGGTGGCTTTTTGGGTTGCATGTCTTAAAGCAAGAAACATGACTATTTTTCACTAAAAATATGCAGATACATTTGTCCATCAAACAAAAGAATGCAACAGAAACAAATTACTTTATTCAGGTCATTTTGTGTAGAGAGTAAGAAGCAGTGAAACAAGGACTGCTTTGTGATTCTTTTCGCTATTCAATTGTTTTATGTTGTAAAAGAACTTGAATTTCTAAAGGTCTTGCTTGAGTTTTCATTATTATGTTCTATTTATTCATATGTTGGCTACTTTATCACTTTTTTTTCTGTTTAACTGTCCTCCTCTCCTGTGTTTCCTTTATTTTTTTCAGAGTAATGATAGAAATAAAGCTGTTGTTGATGTGTTTTATGATCCTGCTGATGAGTGGGAACCTGACCTTTCAGACAGCTCCATTTCCTTGCTTTCCAGAAGAAGGTAAAAGTAATTTGTAGCTACTCTTCCATGCTTAAAAAAGGCAAAAAGTTGTAGTTATCTAAATATGCTTTTGTTCCACTGTCATATACTGTGTTATCTGGTGATTCACTCATTCTCTTGGATTTCCTCCATGGACAGAAAAAAGAAACAAAAATTGTGTGTAGAGCTTTCCAAAGCATCAGTGCAGAGTGAAATGTGAAATTTTTAATGCTTCCTTCCTACTTCTACACTATCAAAGCATTCTTTTTAAGGAGTAAATTGCATATGGTCTGGGACCTTGTATTTGAAGTTTTAGCCTTATAACAATATTTATAACTGACTTGCACATTTGTGCAAGCTGTAGCTCATCATGGAAATGCTTGATGAGGGAAAATGCTTTTCTTTTCAAGGTTTTTCATTTTCTTTTATCGTCCTTTCCTAGGAGTAGAAGCTTCATGAAGAACAAGAGAATTTCTGGATGTTTGTCTGAGATAAAATTGCAATCTATTCAGAATAAACAGACTTCCTGTATATCAGGTACTTGCTAAATGTCAGACCACCTTTCATTTCCTACTGAGAAGTTGAACCTACTGCATGCATAAAACGTGGGTGCTTCTGATAGTTGTTTAAAAACTGTGGGTTGGAAAGCAAAATTAAAAATGTCCTGTTTGATATCTTCAAATTAATAATGTCAAGATGTTAACAGTAGGGGTTTCTATATTTTTGATTATCCTTTCTTAGGGCAAAAACTTCCTCACCAGCACTTCATAAGCCTAATTTAAGAAATTTGCCTAGAATATTACTCTGCTGAACTATGTGGGTTAATTGGAGAAAGAGGCTGAATCCTGATAGAGTCATATGGAGACTTCATTTGTTTGAGTCATTGCTTTTCATTCAGTTACTGAGGTTTCCTCAAGCTTTTGGCCACGTTTTACAACCTTTTTTTTCTGAAATATAGGATGCTTTAGTCTTCCCAATATTTGAATACATTCAGTTATTTTAGATTGTTTGGATTTTAGTTTTTATTTCTCCATAGATTTGATTGTTGTAACAAATGTATTCGTGTTAAAGAATTTCACTATGGAATTTGTCTTTGTACTAACAGAACTTATAAACTATTTAGAACATTTTACATGTTTTTTCTGAATGACTGTCTTGAGTCTCTATGTCTATATAAAAGTCATTAAAAAGACACACTGCCTGCTCATTCCTATAAAGAGTTTCATGCATGTATGTTTTGCTTTTGCCTTGTACAGGTTCACTGAACAAGTCCAGCATGTGCTCAAGCATTTCTGAATTGTTTCTTCCTGGAATTTGCAAGGAATCTATAAGTTCAGCTTTAGATTTGCTCGAACAGAATGTCGAAGGAGGAAAAAGCATAGCAGATAGTCTCCTAACTGATTTGTTCATAATTTTTTCTGGAGCATCTGCCATTTCAAAAGCCTATGAACAGCAAGATGAAGAATGTCAGGAAAACTGTAAGTCATTTTCATAATGGTTTAAACATTTCTAATGACTTGTCTTTCAGATGCACAAGCGTTCACGTGTTTGTCAGTTAGGGGAATTAATGTTCCTATGTTGGTTTGCAAAGATGGGTCTGATCCATCTCTTTCTCTTGTAGTTTTCTCTCTTGATCGTGCTGCTCAGTCCTACAGCATCAGAATTGTCTCTGCTTTTGACCAGATTGTGGTTATAAGTAAACTCTGGCTTAATAACATCCAGAAATGTCCTGGATCTAGAAAAGTTGATGAAGAAATGAAGCAGGAAATAAAGAACTTGGGAGGTTATTTACAGTTGCTGTTGCAGGTAAAGAATATTAAGGAATTAATCTGTGGATAGAAAATGTCTCTGCATTAATGTATTTATTACAGACTTGCTAAAAGCACTTCAACATCCAGTGTGTGTAATGAGAAACCAATGCACCTAAGGAAGATAAATAGCCAAGGTTGCTTTCTTTCCTGGCTGAGCTGGTAGAGAACATTGTTTTTGTGCACACTACAGCCTAGTGATTTTTTTTTTTCTTTTAAAACTATGTAGTATAATGGTATTGTTGCTCTGTGTTTGCAAGGCATGATTTTTTAGCTGTGATAGGTAAGCCGTTGGAAGCAGGAAGATGTAAAGCTGAAAATGCTTGGGTATTGTGTGTTAGGAACTCTTGCTGTATAGAAAGTGTATATTCTTTGACTGAAGGTGCTTTCTGGCATCAGTGAAAAATGTGCCTTTGTTTCCCAGGGGTGTTCTTCAGATATATCCTCGATGGTAACAGAAGCATGGAGCAAAGTAAACCAAACAGTAAAACAAACAATGAAATACGTAGGACACTTGGCAGTAGTCACAACAGCTGGTATTTCATTTCCTGAAGAAAACAACATTCCTGCCTCTAGTTTACAGGTGAAGAAGTGTTTCTTAGAAATACTGATTATGAATAGTAATTCTAGTGTTGAGGTCACCCTTACTATCAGTAACTGTACTCAAGAGCAAATTGTTCCATATAACAACTTCATCAACCGAACTAAGAATATTTAGAGTTAATCTAATACTTCCAATTTAGTGTGAAAATGGATGTATTTAATACCCTTGACTTTTTTTTCTTTAAAACCATATCCTTTAAATCTGTATAAGTTAAACCTATGAAGAGAAAGAAGTGTATGGTGGTTTTAGGACTGTACTTGCACTGAGATTATACAAGTCTATCTGTTTCTTTGAAATCCACTACTTATATTTTAGTTATCTCTGTCTAAGCACCACCTTGAATTTACACAAATCCTGAACTGAGCTCCTGTGGTCCAAGGAAGACACATGTCTCAATAGCCCTGCACTGAATAATTTGCTCGAAACAAAATTATTTCTAGTCTACTGTAGAAAAGCTGTTTTAATTCACAATTTTAATACCACATCAGTTTCTTTAACTGTTGCATTTTGAACCTTTGTTTTAAAAGGAATTTCTACTTGCCATTTATGATGGAGTAGGCTCAGGACTGGAGTGTCTCATTGATGCTGTTCAGGAGAAAGCAAGAATAGTACAGAAAGAACTTGAGAAACAAAGTCCTCAAAATGAGGTGAGATGAAGTGAAGATTAAAAACTGCTACTATATATTGGAGACACTTGATAATGTTTTGTTTTTTGTGCTTATGTTTTAAATCATGAAGATGATACTGTAGGGAGTTAGACAAAGGAGAGAATAAAGTATAAGAAATAAGCTAAAAATCATGGTTATAATATTTCTGCAACTGTTTGAAAATTCAAGTAGGGAAGTTAGGGTACCCCTTAGAAATACACCACTTTCTTAGAGGGTAAGCTCTTTTGACAGAAAGCCTGGCTGAATCCCAAGAAAATATTTGGGGAAAGACTGTAATCTTATGAGTGATAAATTGTTCCTCTCAAGGAAAGTAAGAATATCTTCCTAGTCTGGTTTTCACTGTTGTTATTCTTAATCCTACAGATAGTGGTGAAACCATCCAAAATATTTTATTTCCATGTCTTTTGCTCAACTCCCAAATGCTTTGTGTTTCCAGCAAAAGGAAAAGAGCACTCTGCTTTCCAACTAATGCTATTCACTTGCAGCAAATTCTTAAGTATCTGCAGGACTTGTGTACATGCTTGTCTCTGGTGCAACTACTGTGAAAATGGAAAGAAAACCCCACAGCTACACCTGCCACTTAGAATGACAGTGATTCAAATCTACAGGACAGCCTTTCTTTAGTGAATATTTAAATACGTTTGTTAGATTCTCCCATAGTAAAGGGTTTAAAACATTGTAGATTTAATTAATGTTTTCTACCAGTTAATGTTTTCTTTGAAAAATTGCACATTTAGTTGCAGAAAATGTTATTACTTTTGGGTATTTCTCTCTTTAGTATGTCAGTTTGTTCTTTTTCTTTTAATATACTTTGACTTGAATGAAGTGTACAATATAATTAGAAGTTTCTTTGTAGATTCAAAGTCGAATAAAGGACACTGTGGTAGCATTAGCCAGATGCCTTGAAAATAACATGTCTTACTGCAGAAAGGTAAGAGAAATGTTTCACAAAATGTGTGCTTTGAGTCTGGTATTTAAATTTTATGTATGCCTTTATCTCAGAAGAGGAATGTGTATGCATCTGTATATATGTATATACACACACATACACACTGTGTATTTCTGATTGAATGATTATATTTCCTGTGTCATCAGCGTTCCTGTGACTGTATACTTTCCTTGCAAACTGCATTTCCACTCAAAGCTCTTTTATTTTATTTTACTTAAGATAAAGTATTTCTGGAGGTTCTTGTATCTTCTTTTTTTGTGCTCATCTTGAACAGCCTAACTATCTGTTGTGGTTTTTTTTAAGTTGAATGATGAACTTTGCTAGTGTAATTGTTTTATGACTGCTGCCATAATTTATGACCATAGTTACTGTTATTTTTAATTAAAGGCCAGGATAGATGATTTATCTTCTAAGAGCCAAGCATTTCCTGGATTTTCATGTCATTTGCTTTTTTCTTTTCCTTATCCTGTCAACCACGTGCACTTCTTTTCAGTGCTGTCTTGCATGACATGACATTCATGTGTTTTTGTGTTTCAGCACTGGTTTGATCTATGTGACTGAAACCATAATAGGCATGTTTAGTAGTTAATATACTGTGTGTGTTTGATTCTCTTTAAATTGCTCTTTGTTAATGCAGAAAGAAACAGAATCTCAATTGCCAGAAGAAGACTCTTTATACCGAGAAATAAAGAGCAGCACCAAGATTGCTGTGAAGTGTTTGGAATTGGAGCAGTGCCTGACTGAAGTCGGTCAAATCGTCTCTTCTCTGTTACAAGGTATTTAGCTGAGTTACCACCTGTAACCTAGGGGCTACAGGAGACTTGCAGAGCAAGGGAGAGGGCTCTTTGGTATCTGCAAAATGCTGCATTTGATTCTTCTTGTTTCTGTTTCTCATAGGGCTGTACAGAAACACCAGCCCTCTCAGGAGCTTTGCAGAAAATATTTCGGTCATTGCCGGGTATTTTAACAACTATTTCAGTTTATTTGCCTTGTCTTCTGCAAACAACCCTATCCAGAAAATGCATGTGCCTTTTATGAACCTGGATGAATTGGACTCTCTGGTTGATTCCCTCATTATGAATTTTGAACTTGAACAAGGACAACCATTACTGCAATCTCAAATTATTTGTAATGCACCTACTGGGACTCAAGGAGGACAGGTTGAAACAAGTCAGGTTGAATTTGCTTGGAAATGGAACAGGATTCCAGAATGCACACAGACTCCAGAGCTTTCACCTGGTAGGATAGAATGGGTATAAAATGTTATTATCAACAAATTAAAGAGAACTTTTTCCTATTGCAGCATATCACAAAAAGCTAAAATTTATTGCTAATATTAGTGAGTGAGTGATGGAAAAGTAAAATGCCATGTTTGTATAAGTGCCCTATATTTCACCAAAGAAAAAAATACATTCCCGAAGAGGCTGTCAAACTTCAAAACATAATTCCTTTTGTTTTAATAGAAGTCTGCTACTACCTAAGTTTATAAGAAATAATTTTATTTTTTATAATTTTTGCTTCACCTCAGCTGCATTATAATCTAGTAATGCTACTGCAACTTCCAAGTGTTTTTATGCCTTTTTTTTAAACAGAGCAAAAACTTTGTACTTATTTATGTAGAGGAAAACAATGAGAGCTAGTAAGAGCACTTTACAACCTTATTTGATGAATATTTTTAAAATGGTTTTTAGTTCATTGAAGAATTTGGGCTTAAAGTATCAATGATGCTGTTCGAAGTGATCTGAAGCAAGTTTATGTTTGGTTTGTTGCTTGTGAGTTATCTTTTGGTTGCTGAAATAATTTTCTCTGCTATTCACATAGGAATAGAAGCATATCTGTTCCTAAACAACATATAGATTATGCCAGGTTGTAGAGAGCTTCCCAATCCACTACTCCTTGTGCTTGTTATCAGTGTTTAAACCTTACTTTTGGTCTGCTGGCTGAAGTTAACAAGAAGGATGGACATTAATTTGCATGGGTTTTAGGAGGCCTGGAATGAACATGATTTGCTCACAACAGTGCTGAGAAATTCAAAGGTAAAACCTAAGGTTTCTTCCTATACATCAATGCATCTGTTGGGGTTTAAGCCCAGGTGGAAACTAAGCACTACACAGCCACTCTCTTGCTCCCAACCCAATGGGGGAGAATCAGAAGGGTAAAAGTGAGAAAATTCCTGGCTTGAAATATGGCCAGTTTCATTGGGAAAGCAAAAGCCGCACACACAAGCAAAGCAAAATAAGGAATTAATTCACTGCTGCCCATGGTCTTCCCCAGGCACCACAGGGAAATCTCTGGTCTTGTACCTTTGGCATCTCCCTCTGCTCCAGCATGGGGTTTTGGGTCCTTCCCACGAACTGCAGTTTCTCATGAACTGCTCCAGTGTGGGTTCCTTCTGCAAGGTGTGGTCTTTTAGGAGCATCCCGCTCCAGTGTGGGTTGCTCATGGAGTTACGAGTCCTGCCAGCAAACCTGTTCCAGCATGGTCTCTTTTCTCCATGTGTTCACAGGTCCCTACCAGCAGCCTGTCCCATCGTTGGCTTGCTCTGGCTTTCCCCCCATCAGGCCTACCAGGGCTCCTCTGTGGGCTGCATGTGGATCTCTGCTTCCACATGAACCCATCCACAGGTTTCTCTGACTTGTGTTCACGCTGGAGTTCCAGCATGTCCAGTGCAGCAACGATACCCTGGCCATCAGCCAGTCCCTGTGCATCACCATTTCTGTCCTCAAAATGTCCCCAGGCACAGCAGAGTGAGGGGATCAGCAGCAGGGAAAGCAAAAAGCAGCCATAGATGAGCACTACACTAATGAACTGTAAGGCATCAAGCCCAGGAGTCTGACCAGAGCAGCCAAACAGCAAAACAAAAGGCTGTAAATTCCATCTAACACATTCCACTCAAAGTTGTTACCTTGAACCTTCTGGGCATCAAAAGGAACTGTTGTGGTTTAACCTCAGCTGGCAACACAGCCCCACACAGCTTCATCCTCACTGCCTCCTGGTGGGATTGGGAAGATAATTGGAAGGGTAAGTGTGAAAAATCAGGGGCTGAGATAAAGACAGTTTAATAGGGAAAACAAAAAATGATGCATGCAAGCCAAACAAAAGAAGGAATCCATTCACTACTTCCTGTAGCCAGGCAAGTGTTCAGCCATTCCCAGGAAAGCAGGGCTCCATCATGTAATGGTTACTTGGGAAGGCAAATGCCATCACTCCGAATGTTCCCCCATTCCTCCTTCTTCCCTCTGTATACTGAACATGATGTCACATGGTCTGGAATATCCCAGCTGTGTCCTCCCCACTTCCCAAGCACCTCCAGCCTCTTCATCAGCATGGCAGTACAAGAGGCAAAAAAGGCCTTGGCTTTTGTAACTTCTGCTCAGCAATAAAAAAAAAGGGCTCTATTTTATCATCATTGTGTTCAGCACAAATCGAAACCATTGTCCTATACAAGCTACCTTGAAAAACATTAATCTGACCTAAGCCAAAACCAGCAGTTTCCAAGGAGGATATTCATGGCTGCAATCTCTCCTGAGGGAAGATGCTCAACATCTTGAGAATTTCGGACTTTGAGGATGTGTCAGGCTCTTGGAACTCTTTTATGTGAAGAGACTACAATAGAACCAATCATCATTTTCTTTTGCAAATTGTGGTTATAATTGATGTTATTCAGTGATGTTGTGCTTTTCTGATGCAGAGGAAATGGGGAAGTAATTATGGCTGATCCAGCAACTCACATATGTATTTCTTAAAGACTAGTCCGCTGTAGTACTTTCCTAAGAAATGTCTAGCAGTGCAGTCCTGCCACCAAAAATGCAGCACTTTTTCTTGTGGCTAATAATTTCCTTCTCACATGAGGTGTGATGCTTAATTGCTTTCTTACTGTAAAGGCCTTTGCAAGTTTGCTCAAGGGTTAAGAAAGTGTATTCAGTAGTTCCAATTTTTATGCTTTAAAAATGAAGAGAAGTCCGATATATTTCTACTTGTGTAAATGTATTATTTTGTATTTGGCTGAAGTTTTAAAAATGTAACTGATTTTTCTGTGTTGTGTCTAAGCATGGGAAATGTAAAGAGTAAAACTACATTGTGTACCTGATCATTGATTTTTTTTTTACAACTTTGAGTATAAATTCCTTGTTGATTTTCTTCAGTTGATTTTGAGACCTTCCTTTGTCACTGAGAGTATTGCTTTCTTGTTCAAAATATTGTAGTGTCAAAATATGAAATATTAGTAAGAGGTGTTTCCTGTAGCTCACAAGAGAAACAAACCAAAAAAATTTCTTTACTTACCTAAAATTTCTTTCCTCTACCAAGACACATTAACTTCCCTCAACTAACAGGACACATCTATAGACTGAGTGCTGATGAACTAATCTATGCCTATTAATGTCAGAACAGTCATCTCCTTTCAGTATCTGCTAGTCAAGGTTATGGTGTTATGTCAAGTGTTCATTGCAGAATTACATTTGGGTGTTAGTGGTGTTCCACCTGCTCACATGATTAGTCATGTTAGATTTTGGTTTTGTATTTAGTGAGAAGCATTGCTCAGAAAGCATAATGAGGTTTGTAGCTCTGCGTATCGTAATGAGAGCCCTTTCTATAACTGAAAACCAAGTTTTTCCACAAACTTAAAGCTCAAAATGACTTCAAGTTTTTAGCATTTTGGAAACTCAGCAAGTGACCACGCAAACTAATGTCTTTTTGATAGACTTTTAACTGAGGTATTGGAAGGGCTGTATTAATAAATGGAAATCCTCTGATAACTTCCTTCTGCTCAGCTGGGGTTCATTGTTTTGGGGTTTTTTCTGTTTTTTTTTTTTTTTTTTTTAATTTGCTTTTTCTTCTCTGTGCTAACCGTGATTAGTGCTACTTCTCTGTGCTAGACTGATAACTGTGTCTAATCAATCCCTCTCTTATTCCTATTGTTAATGCACTGTTTTCGAGTAAGATGTTGACAAAACCTACTTCTGCTGGTGTTTTCTTCAGCTTGGTGCCCTTGTTGCAGTTATACATCATTGAAGCGCTTCATTCTCACAATCCATGCAGTGCCCATACATCAGCAGTAAGCCAAAGCTCTCACACTGTGCAGCACTAACACATCAGCACATGTAGCTGAGGCCCCAGCCAGCTGTGGATGCCATCTACCAGAAGGTAAGGTGTATTTATAACTACAGGCTTGTGTAGCTAGAAGTTATCAATGCCAAGGAGCTGGCATCACAACCAACATTTATTAAACACCTGTCATTAATTGTTATGAATGGAATTAAGATGTTTACTTCTACTAGGTAAGTGTTCACACAGTACTTTCACTTACTCCTCCACACTTCACTTTTGCACCCACACATAAAAATCACTCATGGCTACAAGGCTGGAGCAACAACTGTGGGCTTCTGACTCTGAAGTGGAGGTTCAGATTGGCTTTGAGGAGATTTTGATGTGCCAGATGCCTCAGCACATACACTGCCTCTTTTTGGCTACTGTTTTCTAGCTACTGTTTCCTCATCCACAGCCACAGGTACCCATAGAACCATTCACACACACTTACACAGTCGGAACTTTTATGCTTTGGGCTGAAGCTTACTCAGTAGCTGAAGTCATGCTTCTGCAAAAAGCTCTAAATTCGGTCTGGAAAGGCTTTGGGTCTCAAATCTACAGCCTCCAGCTCCATGATACTGAAGGGAAACTGTGAGTGAACAGTCAGGAACACGTGGGAGGCCTGGGACATGCTATGAAGAAATGTTTAGACACCTGACTGAGATGTTTTGTTTTCTACAGTTGTGATGAATTTACTTTATTATATGTATTGATGTAATCTGTGGTTTGTGGGTTGGAGTGGAGGTTTTGTTCAGGTTGCTTTTTTGCCTTTTTTTTGGTTGATTTTCTTCTCTTTTTCTTTCAGGAAATTATTCTTCAGTCAGCTTTCAGGAAAAAGTAATTGGAACTATAGGTACTTGACCCATGGGTTTTAATGACTCACATAAAAAGGACGGAGGCTTTGTTTTCATTTAAATGTAGAGTGGGGAAACTGGGTACTCAGACTGCTGTACCCTAGTTTAATTTGAAAAGGTAAAACTATGAAATATCTAACCAATAAAATACATTCTCTGTACAATAGAAGACACTTTAAGAAATAATTAAGAGAGTTATTTCTTCAGTTCCATGCTTTATTTTAAAAACAGTATTAATTAATAAAAAGGCACAGTGATTCCGAGAGCACCTAGTGTTAGCCTATCTTTATTGAGACACATTGTGTGCAAATAAGCTTTTAGAAGAATGTGCAGTCTAGCTATGCTTTTTAAAGAATGGGTACTAGTCCTAGAAATTAAGGATAAATAAACTCTCCTAGTACTTGCTTAAAAAATTCTAGATGAAGAAAAACAGCAAGCTTCAGTTTAGATTTATTTTGATCCAGTAATGGCATCTGCAGGCAGAAGGGGAGACTACATCTAATTCACCTCTGCAAATACAACCTATTATTTTTGGACAGGAAATTCTTTCCCATTCTTTATTTATGTGAAAATACTGTGATTTGATGAGTTCTGTCACTTTTGTACGTTTTGCAGCTTTTATGTTTTCAAGGTGGGTTTTTGTGGTGTTTAGTTTTGATTTTTTATTTTTTTTATTAGGACAGTATTTTAATTCCCTTCCTAGCTTTTGATAAGATCTGAGAGGGTTTATGCCTTTTCCCAAGAAAGAACTGTGCTTTTTTATTTTTTTAAGTCTTGATTTTTAAATTTTTTGTATTAAAAAAACCTCAACAATTGCTAACTTTATTTTATAACCTGGAATTGGTACATGTAATAAGATCTGGTTGTTCTTGAATTTTTTTCATGCCCCATTTTTATTTGTTTGTTCTTGTTTTCTTAGTATGTTTATGTTCATGAGTAGTATTGGCTTCTAGGACAGGAGACAGTTTATATAATTGAATCAATATTCATATTATTTGATTATTGCAGCAAAAACAGGACGAAACAGATCTTCTGAGCTAATGTTTCATCAACAGTAAGCACCACGAACAACATGAAAAAACAATCCTTCATGTATCTTTGAATGTGAGCTAGAGTGGCTCACCTCTGTCCTCACGGGAGTCTGTTCCAGGGCCCCCAGCCGGGATGATGGTGCTGATGAAAAATACTCCACAGCAACTGGTGAAAGTCTCCCTGCCAGGGCTGACTGTGTAACTCTCTAGCTACAACCGTTTCCCATTTATTAACACTTTAGAATTCTCTTAGCCGTTTTCATTCTGCCACCTGCCAGCACTGTCCCTGAACAGCATTCTCAGAGAAACATGGATGGCAGCAAAAATGTCTAAAAAAAAAAAATCAAAAAAACCCCATCAACTTTTAAAGTTGCGGATTTTTTTCCTCTTCGTTTAGAAAAGTTCTGCTGCTCTACCCTGTGTTTCCCGAAAGCCGGGGTGTTCGCTGCGGTGTTTTTTCCTTCCCGGGGCCGGGAGCTGGAGGAGCAGTGCGGGATGAAGGCAGGGATGCGGTGCCAAGGCTGCGGTGTTCCCGCAGAGCCGCTGGATGGCGGTGCTGCCCAAGGCGAGGGCCCCGGGCTCCTGCGGCCTCGGGACGAAAACCTGCTCTTCGCAGCGGTCCTGTGGTGCAAGAGAGCAACTTCCTCGCTATACAGCCCCTTAATTAACTATATGACGCCTTAAAGCATAGCTGTGATGTATGTACAAAAATATCTGTTCTCTCACACTTATTTTTCAAGTTGTTAGTTTAGAATTTATTTTTTTTAAAGTTGCTGTAAAGGAAAAAAATCTTATTTTGCTTGTGCATAATACAGTCCAATAATAATTTTTATCAAAATCATGAATAAATTTCGAAAATAATGTGCCTATAACTTTTCCTGTTATGTTCACATGAATAGCATAAGAAAAAAAAGCTCAGGTTTAATACTGGGATATGTAAAGCTAGGAGAGATGATGGCTAGTAAAGCAAATTTTATGCCAGTTTAACTTCATCCTGAAGCCACTTCTAATTACCAAAATGCCTATAAATAAACGAATGTTTTGCTGTAGAGAGGCTTGGGTGATTCCTTTATTCCCCCTTGTGTCTTCTACAAGTCACGTAATGGGTTGAGAATGAAATTCAAAAGGGAGCTCAGAAATTCTGAGTTTGGAAATTTATGTCTTGGAGTTTCCTATTGTAACTGGTAGGTAAGAAATATTTTAAGACCTTCTGGGTTTTAACAGGTGAGCTTGGTAAATAGAATAGTTGTAAATGTGTTCAAATTGTGCAACCAAGGTTTCTTAGGGTTTATGTTTGCCTTGAGTATTTTAATTGGGAGAACCTCCTAGTGTCTGCAGAGAAACTCAAGAATTATTTATTTAGTAACTCTTTTGTCCCCTGTTTAAAATAATCCCCAGAGCTTGTTAGTGTGCCTTACATCATAATTTCAAACTGTATCCAAAGGTCTAAGAAGGTCTGAGATAAACTGTACTTGTCTTTTCTCCAGCCTTGACTATGTTTCTTGTGAGAGTGAGATTGTAAATCAGATGGGGAGGAAGATTTTTTTTTTTTTTTTGAGAGAGAGTCTTTGTTTAATGAGCAACCCACATTTATGTGCAATTTTACTTTTTCAATAAAAACAAAAATTGGTACAGGGCAATCCAACCAGGCAATTATTGTGCTTGCAAAACTGAGACAACGGGTTTAGTAACTATTTTATTAACTGTGTGTCTTGATAGCATGGGATTCTTCCAGAATTGTTTTGTCTGCATTTTAGTGGCATTGCAATGGAATAAAGGAGTTAGCCTGTTCCACAAGTACATGTGAAATTAAAGCAATAGTTTTAAAGCTGCTTCATCTCTAAAAAGATACACAAACCAACCAACCTAAAACCCAATTTGTTTTTCAAATAATAAGCATTATTAAATATTATGTGTTTTGCAGATAGATCAGTAATACCAGCATTGGATAAACTTCCTGATGTGTATATCAAATCTTGCACTAAAATTGTGTGTGGGATTTTTTGTTTTTATTTTTTTTCTTTTTTTGTTTGGTTTTGTTTTTTAGAAAGCCAAAAGTAGGTACTTTTCTTAATAGATATATTTTAAAGAGAGGATTTTTCTTAGCAGAGTATTAATATACTTGTACCATAATAGCTACAGCTTGACCTCTCCATTTCTGGTACCATTGAGTCATGCTAAAACTATCTCCTGTTCCATGCTGGAACTGCATGAAAATCTCCAGTGTTCCTCATGTGGTAAATCACAAAGTGCTTTGAAAAGGTGAGAAAATCTTTGTCATTCAACAGATGGAGATGAAAATATTCAAATAGTTTAGGTGGCTCCTATTGCTCAGTTGCAAAGCAAATGAGTGATCTACTTATGAACAGATCTTGTTGAAGAAATAGATTCTTAACTTTGGGGGATGTGCTTAGCCGAGGTGGTATTTTTTAACCTCTAGGAAATAGACTATACATAAGTTGTTTTAAGAATTTAACTATTAATGTAGTGCACCCTTGGCATAGATACCATTACATCTCTGTAAAGGAACTTTGTGAACTACAGCCAGGGTAGAGACAGATGTGCTGGTATAAAGCAACAGGAAAAGTAGAATTTATCCCTTCGACTTGGGTCAGCCCTGCAGTTCTGCCTGCCCATGCTTTTTAATATTGATGTTAGATGAACACGTGTGACTGTTCTTTCAGTACCTAGGACTCTTGTGGGACCTGCTTTTTAATCTGACATTTAATGGCCCCTTTTCTCTGTGCTTGAGACTAGACTTCATGCTATTAGTTTACAGCTGTGGTCCAGGAAAAATGAGGCTTCACTAAGATATACAATACATAAAACACACTTCTGACACATTGCACTGGCAACCCTGTATTGGTAGGCTCTGCTGTCCAGGGAATAAAGATCATTCTCTGCTCTGTGCTTTAAGGCAGCGCTGCTGTCCTGAGAGGGCATTTACAGAATTCTCTGCTCAGGGAAGTGAAGACATCACTGACGTGTTCTTCACAAACACTGCGTATTAACCAACAGCATAGCTGGCTTTTCTCCTTAACTCTTAGATAATTGGGACTTTCAGAGGAAAGTAGGATTCTCGATATGGAAGAAGAAATCCTTGAGCGAATTTGTTGTTCACAGTATCTAGAAAACTGTTTTGTAAACAGTATTGAAAATCATCACAGTATTTTGGCAACATCAAACATTGAATACAAGCAGATAAACCTAGAAATAGGTTATTGTGGCTTAAATTGCAAAGCTTCTTTGAGGCTAAGGTGTAATGTGACTGAAATGTTTCTCTGCCTTGTTTAGATGTTAGAATGTGGGATCCATTTTAGCAGGATGCAGATATCTTTTACAGTTACTCAGTGTTAGGGTGATTACTGCTTAGCAGAAATTCCCCTGTTTTGAAACGTCTTAATTTCCTATGTTTTTTTTTTTAAGGAAGGAGTCATTTGCCAGGGATTTTCAACAGGAAGTTAATAATTCATAGGCAGTGCAGTGCACCAGGTCCATTTCCCATTCCTTGCTGGGCCGTATAGTCACAGTAGGATGTACTTTTGTCTCTATGGAATTGAAAATATAACTTTGAATATACAAAGTTGGCTTTTGTGTTGAATAAGAAAATTTTATTTTGGCAGTCACTTTCACTGACTGTAGCATTTGAGTATTTGTTTGCATAAGCTGGGAGTCATGTACATTTATTTTGACAGTTTCAGTGCTCTTTTATGATCATAAGAAGTCAATAAAAGTCATATTCTTGCAGAATAGTGGCTTAGGACCACTATTTGTGGTCCTAATTTGTTAGCTTCCTGTTCAGTTTTCCTAAGCAAGGTCTGTGATGGATTTCTGTGCTAGTATGCTTTTATAAATAATCACATTTTTATGGATGTGAACATATTTGTTTTCTATTATTTCTGTACTCTTAAATGTCTCTATTTCCAGAGCACACCAGTTTATTCCATCTTCGTGGGATGCTTAGTTCTAAGTTGATGGTGCCTGTACTTTCTTAACCTGTACTTTGCCCACTGGAAGGTGATTTTTACCCCTTGACTTTCTTGTCAATGTATCATTTTCTATTATAATGTAAATTTTAAGAGTAGTTGTAAAACGGTGAAACATTTTTAGTTCACTAGTGCAGAGGCTACATCAGGAATTTGCTTAGGTAGAGATGTTTGTTACTATTTAGATTTTATAAATGCTTATTATTTTGGTAGATATTTTGCAGTTTTAGAGGAAATTTATGTCCCAAGGACTTTAGAACTGAAAACATAGGGGAGATGAGGAGGGATTGAATTTGAAAACTATTTTAGGGCCTGAGAATTAAAATTTTTATTTTACACAAGTACTATTTTAAAATGGTGCTACTGTTCCTAGAAATGCCATCTAGAAGAAGAATGAGTTGTATCTGTTCTGAAGGGGGGAAGGGAAAAATCCTTAAATCTTCAATACAATGAATATGACAAAAGGTAGGAAAGGTGATATATGTTAAAATAAATATAAATTTTATTGTGCTTACCATGTTTTTCATAAGGGTAGAAAAAACAGTTAAAAGTATCACATTGCTTAGATGATTTGGCTCTAAATTCAGAATTTCCACTGCATATTTACTGTGTCCGTTCCGTAATGCAAATACAGCATCTGTGTGCCCAAAAAAAGCATAAAAGTAGATCTCATGATACGACATAATGTACATCACATGAACAGCATATAGGAACTCTCAGAATTCTGGTAATAAGAGATTCAAAATGGGCATGAAAAACTTTCCTTGATATTTAGATAGTTGACACTGTCCTATTATATAAAGGGTAGAATTCAAAAGGTAAGCAAGTTCCATGCCAGTGGTAATTGTGGACTGCTCCCTTAAATACATGGTATAAATTGTGCTGTTTGATGTTCTGTTTTGTAGTACAGTAATTATGCTAAGCTCTTTCTTATGCTTGTGGATCAACTTGAAAACTGTTGGTGCTGTGTAAATAATAGTAACTGGGCAAATACACCTTTTCAAGCCCTATAAATCACATGCATTTGTAATGTAATCTTGGAAACAGCAGTGCCATTCTATGGAAATTAGAAAATTCTACAGATGCCACAACAGGCATCTAGTTCTTTTAAACCCATACCACTATTAAAATACACAGCTCTTTATACAAGGGTAAATACAATTCTGCAATGGTGTAAAACAGCTGCGTAAGTATGAAAGGTGCTGAAGTGGTGTATCATAGCGGGAGGGTTTGCAGAACCTGCCGTGTTCTGTGGGTGTACAAATACCATTAGATAGTAAAGGGACTCTGGCTTCTAAATCTATTTGGTTATTTGGAAAACAAAGAGATACACAAAGTGCACTTAATCCTTCCCAGTGGTAGCCTGAAGTAGGCAGGCTCCTGCTGAAGTGCTTTCTTTGATGGCAGGTTGAGGTTAACCCCTGACGGGCTGTCAGCAGCGGCCCAGGCTGTGTGACACCGTGCTGGGGCCACGCGCTCAGCTACTGCCACTCCTCCTTCCAGCAGCTTCACTCGGCAGCTTCGAAGGGAGCTTTCCAAAACCCGTGCAAACGTGTTCCTTTGCTAGCCTTTTACGTGGCTGGGAACTTGCAGTTTTCCTTGTTCTGCTTTTAATTCACTGCTGTTATGACATCTGAAACGGCAGCTTGTTTGGTGTGAACAGGCCTGAGGCCGACAAAAGCATGAACTAAATGCAGCAAGGACTAGAAAATGAGTGAACAAGAGAGCAAATTGAAGAACTTCCTGCTTACTTGTTCTAGTGAACAAATTTTGCACCAACTTATGTACTGAACAAATTAGACTGCTCCCTACTCCTTCAAAACTTTTGGAATTTGCACATCAGGTGAGCTGGAGATAATACAAACAGTGGTCAGTGAGGTCCCCTCAGCCCTCGGCTTAGAATAAAACTCAAATTCATGGTAGCAGCCAAATCAATGGGAAGTAAACTTACTAAAGCAAATTATACAAATAATAGGAAATCTACCATTAATGAAAACATAGCTACTTATATTTCAGTTAGTGAAGGTTGTTCATGCTATGTATTTATCTATTCTGCATTTTTAATGTAATTCTATTTTTTTTCATAAAGAACTATATATCCAAAGAGGTTTTTTTATTTTTTAAAGATAGGGTAAAAACTATTTATATTCTAGGTTGTTTTAAGGATACAGAACTGCAGGTCTACTGCTGATCTCAAGTTTACTAAAATTCATATCTATGGTGTAACTTAGAAAAAGCAGAAGGGAAATTCTTTTAATTTAAAACTGCACGCCAAAAAAAAAAAAATCGAAGTAAAATTTTGAACAGTTTTGATAGGCAAGGCCAGTAGATATTTTGACTGTTGCTTGATTTTTTTTTAAAGTGTAAATATAATAGGTTTTTGAAAATAAAGTAAATAATACAGCGCTCCTCCAACATTTTTTTCAGATGAACAGTTTTTCAGGAAGATTACAAGGCTGAGTAGTCAGTTTTTGAGAGGTGGAGTACAGTTTAGTTGGTGGGCCTGCTGTGATTGGAATTGATTAATGGGTGTTGTGATAAGCATAGAAACAGATCAGTGGCAGCTTATCCTGCTTTCAGCTGTCACAGCTGTGCCTCTTCACTCTTCTTCTGGCCCTATCACACTCCCTGGCAGCCTTTAAAGTACCTCCTTCCCAGTGGAATTTCTGCAAATCATCTACTCAAATGCCAAGATACCCTAGAAGCAGCTGTGTCTGAGAATTTGTTCAGGCTCACATATTTGTTGTGATGAAGAATATTACGTTAGAGAATCCTTTCCTCCTGCAGGAGGAAGCATGCTGTGCCATAAGTGATGGTTCTGATGGGCAGGTGGGCTCCTTAGTCAAGAACTTTCAATGCTGGAACCAGGAACACAGTTTGCAAACCTGCTGGCTAAGAGAGATCACTGCTGCTGCTTGATAGTTGCAATAAATAAACCCGGAATGTTAATTTTATTGCTAATGGCTTGAGAGAAGCAACGCTGTTACATGTTTAAAATCCCGGTGGCTGCCTTTTTTGTCATAATGTTCGAAAGATTTTCAGATGCAGGTTTTAGAAGTTCTGAATGTGTTTTGAAAGTATTTCCCTGGTTTCCTTAATGGGAACTATGATCTCCGCTGTGATCACTGATAGAGGTGGTTTGATAGGAATCGTGCAGTTTTAACAGAAAATTATAGGTATGTGGATTTTATACAAAATAAAGGTGGGACCCAGAGGTCCCTTCTAAGATGGCATTCAATGAGCCAAACTTTTTATGTAACACCATGGATTTGAGGAGGATATCTTAGGAATTATGTGCTTTTCAGGATATGAGACTTAATGCTCTGTAGGATTTCTCTGATTAGTTGCAAAAAATATTTTGTTCATTTTACTGGAAAGTGAATAAGCCTAGGGCATGGAAATAACTGTACTACTCTTTCTGGATATTTTGTAAATTATAATACTTAGGTGGTAAGTAGTCTTTTTATGAAATCTCTGGTTGCTGTAAATAATTTTTGGCTTCTCTCTATGCTTTAAATTTCTGAGGGAGCTATCCCAGCATTATCAATAAATATTCAAAAATGTCTTTATCAAACTCAGGCAAATTAAATCTGAATTTAAAAGCAAATGATGCACACAGAAGGTCTCATCTCTGGCTAAATCTGCAGGATGTCTGCCTGATCCACCAAGGTAGAGCACAGTTTATCCACTGTGGCAGTCTGTGAACAGCAATAAGTTTAGATTATTTGGGAAAATAAATACTCACAACTAAAAAAAGATGATTTGTTAAGCTTCTATTATAAGTGCATGTACACTGCATTGTATATAGAGTCAACTAAGTCCCATTAGTGGGAAACTACTTCTCAATGAGACAAAAAAAAAAATCTTATTTCAGTTTTTAATTATATTTTACAGTGGAATATATCTAAGAATGTTTTTAAAAATCATGTTATTTATTTATTCTATGATTATATTGTACATCAGCTGTATCTTGTAATGTCTTCTGGCATACAAAAGCAAACAAAGCCATGTTGCATTAATGACTTCTCTGAGACTGCTTGCCTATAATTCCACGCTCCTTTGCTATAGAAAAAACATGACCCTGACTCTTAAACAGCTTTTGAATAAAGGCATCTACAATTATGATGTGATAAAAAAGTCTATAGGTTTATGACTTAGTGCTTTCGGTTTTTTTCATGTAGTGGGTTTTGCTTCAATTGAGATTTGCGTATTCTGCAACCAAAAAAACCCAAAAAAGGTTATTTTAATTCAGTACAACTTAAAAATTTCCTGTTTCTATACTATCTAATCTTGCCAAAGTTGAAAATTTTAAATGAGAACTGATTAAAAGGAAAGAAAAATTGGGATTATGTGTTGTTCACATGTAGAGTAATTGGTAAGTTTCCCACATCTTGATCTGCTGCAGGGGGTCTTGTTCTTTGGGAATTCAGCTTGCACTTTTGTCCTTCCTGTGATTTCTTATTTCAAGCTTGATAGAGAAAGCATCCACTGTTGTATCATTTCCTTAGTGCTAACAGCTTTTATTCTCTTCAACAAGTGTTTACAGAAAAGTGTTGATGCTTATTAATCTGTTTCTTGTCTTACAAATGTGCTTATGCATGATTTGTGGTAAAATTGGCATTTCTGACAGCTCTCAGTGTAATCTGCATAGCACAACAAGATTGTTACACTGAACAGATGTGGCTTGGAGTTGTTATTCTTTGTAATTACCATCATTAAGTGAAAGCATGTGTCAATCAACTTTGTACTTTAAACACACCACTCATTTGTGAGACACATGCATCTGCATTTCAGATACAGATCCAAAGTACTTGGGTTTGAAATTTATTTCTGTTGTTTGTTTAATACAATACTCCATGAAACACATGATGCCCAAAGATGTCAAAGCAACAGATCATCAAGTTAAGAAAGGCTTTACTGGGGGTTCGTGTAGATATAATTTTCTTTTCGGAGGGGGAAGAGAGGAGGGTCATAATAAAAGATTCAGCCTCATTTTCTGGTGTGAAGGAAAGGAATTTAAATTTAATTTTATAAATTTCCAAAGTCACTCTCCTATTTTGATGTTTATGACTTATTTGGGGGAAGGAGGTTCTGTTTAATTTGATTATTTGGGGAGCAAAAATCAATCCATATCAGTAAACTGACATAATGCCTTTTAAGAATTAATGTTTGGGTCATTAATGTTGCCAGGATACCTTTTGGGGTCACAAATGTTCATACTGGTAACAAACAGGATTAGATCAGGAAATTATATTTTGAGTAGAGTTGAAAACAAAGGGGTCTTAGCCTGATTGCCCAGCAAATGACAATAGAATCTGACTGAAGCACACAAAAGCAAGGACATTTGGAGATGACATTCACTTTCTCCTGGTTTCCTTCTCTGTGGACTTCAGTTCTTTCTGTCAGGGACAGTAGAGATGGTGGCACCTATGTATTGGGGGTTTGTAGGTTTTCCACCTGGTCCTGTGACACTTCTTCAGTGCTAAATAAGATGGACTTGTACATAAGCCACAAAATGACACTCATCATATTGAGGTGGAATTGCTTTCAATTTTTGAGGGTATTTGAGCCCCTGCCTGTACAATGAAAGCAGTTGTTCTGTGTTTTTTTTTTTTT
>VXBU01016433.1:61289-85230 GCA_013400315.1 Bombycilla garrulus
CTGTGTTTTTTTTTTTTTTTTTTTTAATCCTCCCAAATTAATTAAAGAGAAAAAAAATTAATTTTCTTTTCCTTTGAATTTCTTTTAGGTCTTTGCCTGCTGCATTAAAGATGATTCTGGTATCCTGGATGTGATTGTGATTTGAATCTACTTTCTGAAAAAAAAAGGTATAAATATTCTTTGGAATATTTCATGAAATATGTTGTTTAGATCCTGCCAAAGGCACATAAGATTTCATCTGAATGATTATTATTTTTTAGAGCCTATCCATCTTATCCTTACTGAATCTTCCAGAAGTACTAAAATAGAAATTTAAAAGAATCTATTTGAAAATTAGAAGCGAGATGAGCTACAGCCAAGGAATAAATAATAAAGAACTAGGAAATAACTCTTCATTGAATTGTGAAGAAAGAAATGTATTTGCAGTCCAGGTGTAGTGCCTGATATAGAACCAGAAAAGACACGGAAATGGCATGGGCAACAGCAGTGCAGTCTGACAGACAGTAAAATCAAGCGTCTGTTCTAATCTCAGCCCTTCCAGTTACAGAGTAACTCTTGACAATCACTTGCAAGTTATCTGGTAGCTGTGTAAAACCAGTCCCTGTGAGGTGAGAAAGCCCTGCATTGATTAGTACTTAAATGGTCCCAGCCATTTTGCATGTTTGGTAATTCGCTCGTCATTAATTCCTCCCGCTGTTGATGGGGATGATATGTGGCTACTTGGAGTTTATAACCACGCTGGTAAAGCAGTCTGGCAGTGCTGGAAGTCCCACAGCATTTGCAATCTGGGGGCAGAGGAAACCCTCCCTGACTTTGGATAATTGTCCCTTATACTTGCAGCTCCAGTTGCCCTATGTGGAAGTAACTGGACTTCTGTTGGAGCAAAGTGCTGGGAAGAGGATTCCCTCTTAGACTTTAATATAATTTTGTTCAAAATAAGGAACTGAACCATTGAATGGGCTGGAACTGAATGTGCCAAAAGCTGTCTTATGTAAACCCAACTATGAGCAAGACATGTGAGATGCCAAGGCAGGTAGCAATGGTGGTGTGCTAACCAGCCCCGTCACCCCTTGTTCATGAGGAGGGTTGTGGAGTGTCTTGACTTTATTTGCCCCTGCCCTGATCTCCTGGGCTAGTGAAATTCAGGGCAGAAATTCAGATATTTCTTGCATGACTGCATTGTCTTTCAGCTTTTCCAAGTATAATAATGAAGACTTCCCATTTTCCTCAGTGCAGAGAATTGTACATGAAGTGCCATATAAAAGCCAGTTGCCTATTACTGCATTTTCACATATCCTGATAATAGAAAATTTGATTTCAAGGAGTAGGGGTTCATTTCTGATGCTTTTTCCTAATCAGTGGTTTTCTTGCTCTTAAAAATCCTCATAGCCCATCGTAGTTGAAGATAGCATTACATGTGCTTTTATGTTTTGTTGTATACTTTATTTTAAATGTTTAAAACAGCTGTGTAGTATTCAGTATATAGAAATGTAGGACTGGACAGTGCAACACACAGAATACAAGGGATACATTCTCCTTCTGTGGTGAAACCCCAACATCTCTAGATTTCCTGCAGGCACACCTATTCTTTCTTGTATATTGTTATATTTTAATGGCTGAACTTTCCAGGAAACTCGGTATGTTTGCTGTAAGATACCAGCTTTATTTTAGTTATGCTTTAGTTATACCATGTTATGTTTTCAGTTACTTAAGAAAAGTTATGTAAGGAAATATTACATGGAAGTAATGAAAATAATTAACTTTAAAAAGAGATACAAACTTTCTTTACGTATTTGATTTTATTTGGCAGTTTAATTACTAACTTAGTGTATTTTTTACATTAATTACTCTGCTTTACAACATGAGGTTTTATTTCTTGATATTAGGCTTCTTCTATTTATTTTCATGTATAAAATGGACAATTGTTCAAACACAATCTTTGCTCACTAATATAACGTTTTCATGGCATGATGGCAGAAATAAGAGAAGAGAATAATCTGAATTGCACACTACATGCAAGTGGAGCAGATATTCTATTCAGACCAGGCTTTAACAGTTATATTTTTAAAACATTGGTTGTGTTTTAGGGAAGTTGTGCTATTGTTCTGCTGGGAAAAGTTTTTAGCTGCTTGAAGTGGGTGAAATAAATTATTTAAGTATATATGAAAAGAGAAGTAAGTTCCGGGCTTTCTGAGTTCTTCTGAAGTAGAAGCTACATGATGAAGAAAATTCTTTTTATATGTTCTTAAGATATACAAAATAAGCTGAAGGCCTATTTTTAAAAAGTTTTGCTTTGGCTTCACAAGAAACAATGTGCTATTAGGCTATATTTATTTAATAAACATTTCTATATCCTCATGTCAAACCTTAGTGCTTGTAATTTGGAAAACTGGCAATCGTTAACATCCATTTTTTGAGAATTTAGAACTCAGAAGTTTAAAATTCTATGTTCTAATCCTTCCTTTCCCCTTTGCCCCCATGATATTATTTAAATGGGGAAAGGCAGCTGAAAACGTAGTTGTTTTTGTTTTCAGTTAAATGTCAGAGTAATTTATTATACTGTAATTAGAAGCATTGAATAGAATCAAGGGTCTTTCCAAGAGTAAGGAGTTCTATGGTTCCATGAAGAAAATCCAACTTTTGTCAGGGACTTCTTAATTTTATTATTATTTTGGAAATGACTGAGGTTATTTTCTTTGGAAATGGCAGCAAAAAAGAACATAAATTTATATAGCTTTAACTTATTTTCAATACAGAACATTAAGATTTTGAAAGAGTAGTTTAAGTTACTCTTATCCCCTGAAGCTATATAAGCTTGGAAGTTAAGAAAGGCATAGAAAAAAGAAGTTGTTTGTAAAGATATTTCACTGTTCTGTTTGTGCTGAGAGATAGGCTTCTGTAGACATTCAGTGGTATTCATTTCTGTTATGCATGTTTTATTTATTTTACTTTTTAATGTAGAACCATAAACAAATTTAGCAGTAACTATTTAGGGATGTTGCATGTCCCTAAAATGGGATGTGTTTGAAATCTGGAACAGGCATATGTTGTGTTGAGAATAGTGAATTTCTTGTAAAAATCCACCTATTGGAGCATTTTTCTCCTCTTGAGGTGCATATATAGGTTTCATGAATGCTAATGAGTTTTATAGAACTGCAGAGGAAAATGTGCACCAGAGTGTATGTTGTATATATGATATTAACATCCCAGAGGGCTTTTGTATTCTCCTTCGTGTGCTATGGAACCCAGAGATGCACAAAAGACCAGCTTTAGTCTGACATTTTGTTTGTTGTATTTGGCAAAATTGCCTTTGAGTGTAATTAGCTCCTGACAAACCTGTTCCTGTCCTGTTTTAGCAGCAGTCTGGATATTTATTGATACATGTGATCAAATTTAGTTGCCTAAATATGAATTGACAGCTGAAAGAAAGCTTTGGCTTTCCCAACGGTTTATGCTGGGTTAAATGGAGATTAGTAATTATTTTAACTGGTAAATTTTCACTTTTTGTATTCCCATGATTTTAGCCTTGTTTTGCTTGAATAATAAAATTATCTTCAGAATATTAATCCAGTGCCTTTAATCCTTCATTCAGTAGCCACAACTCAAACAGTTCTGCTTGAATTTAAGATCTACTCCACAACGTGAAGGAAGCATTTTACCTGTGGATAACGAGATCTGACAGTACCTGAGCTGCAGAAGGAGATGAAATCACTACCTATTGAAAATAATAGTTTTTTCTACATATTCAGGTTAAATGTGTGCACATCCCGGTAGCTGAAACATCTGTTTCTAGCTTGTTGTTCCTCATGGCTGCTTCTCAATTGGATTTCCTCAAGCAGGTCCAAAGCTTGTCACCTTAGCCAGGGTCTGTTAACTATCACCACTGGCCCCACATTAAGTAGGAGGTTCAGGGCTGAGCTAATAACTCTCCTGCCTTTCTGACTGATCACAGTGATTCTCCCTGTGGCTACTTATCATGCTGTGCTCCTATGGGAGGCTTATCTTCTTTGTCTCTTCTTCAGCTGGGAATTATTTCTGTTTTCTTCATTCCTAAATTTTCAGGTGCTAATTCTGAAAGTCGTGTCACTTTCTGAAGCAGCTGTTTGATTTCCATGCATTATTTCTCCCTTATCAGCTTCATGCTCTCTCACATATCTAAATTTTGCTGCTTTCCTTTTCTCTGGCTGTAAATGTAGCTGCTAATTGTCAAAGCAGAGGTTATAACTAGACACGAGGCAGAATGGATGCAATAGAAACGTGAACCTAATGCTAGTTTGTATGAACCTTGAATTAATTTCCCTGTTGTCACAGGTGAAGAGATTTTAATGATTTTTACTTTAGTGTACAGTGCTGCTTAACTTTTTAACGTCTCCTATGTAGCTTATTAGGCTGTACCTACCACCGGCTTTCTGAGAGAGCTCAGGAAAGTTGAGTGAGAGAGAAGAATCTGTGAAACTGCTGATTTATGGTCATTGGCTGCCTCAGCACCTCACTTAAAGAGTTACTTAAGTCTATGAAATTGTTTTGGTTGGCTTTAATGGGCACTGGGTAAGGCCCAGAATGAATATTAGGGTATTCAGTGGAGGAATTTTGCTCACTGAGAATTTTAGAAAATATTGTGGTAGTGCAGGCAAATCCATGTGTCTTCCCTGGAAATCCATCTGTGGAATTATAGAGTTTGTAGTCCTATGATTGAAAAAAAACCCCAAAGAAAACAAAAAAGAAAGAACTTTAATCAGATTAGAAAAGTGTATCAGGCTTGATACAATGTGCCAACACTTTGAGAACATATACAGTTAAAATTAAGTTCATTTAATTCAAGCATTGGGGTCTGATTTGCTCTTTTGGCTTTTAAATTCTCCTGGTCGTGGGTATGTCACTTGCATTACTGTCACCAGGCTTTGTCATTTTTATTAACTGGTCACTTGATAAATGGATAAGACAATGGTGTAAAGTGTTTGACAGAGTTTGTGTTTCAGGGAAAACTCAAATTGTGTGGTGAAAAACTTTGGTAAAGAGAAACAATATTGTTGTCTCTCCTGTATTTATGTCTGGAAAAAAATGGTTCCTGGGTCATGAATAATACTGTGGAGAAGTGAAATATTGTTTTACTGAGCAAAACTGGTCTGTCCTCCAGTTTAGCTTTGGTTTTTGTCTGCATGTGAAGAGATCAACACAAGAACAGCCCTGTGTCTTATGAACGGTAGCTTTTCAGATTGATAACAAGGGTAAACATTGCGTAACTCTTACACACTTGTGTTTCTCACATTTTATTTTACTGTGCTATGGCTACTTGGGATTAATCAGATCAGTCACAAAACTTGGTATGTAAGGAGGGATGTGAAAATATAGCCCCTCAGTGAACAGCTAGTTTTTTCATCCGAACAGGATCTGCTTGCTTTCACTTTATCATGCCAATAATTGTGAAGGCTGAGCTGAGTTATTAGGCACTCCTGAAAAATTTTAATGATTTAAAATCAGATTTCTCCAGATCTATTAAGCAGCAACTGTATTTTCAGTCCATGATGTAGTACTGCAAACCCTTAGATCTCTTTTAAAGGTATTGAAATGAAGGAAAATTGGTGATGGTATCAGATGAGAAATGGAATCTGAACTGAGATGCAGCCTAAATAGGAGTGATCCCCAAATTGTTCATGAGAAGTCTTACAAGGTTGCATAGCATATGTCAGAAACAGTTGTAAGTGAACTTAAGAGAAACAGCAATGACAAAGAATGTTGAAAACTGAAATGTGAAGAAAATAATGGCAAAATTAATAAGGAGAGATGGCTGGGAGAAGATTACAGGAAGAGGTAGGGATGTCTGGGAAGCATGACAAAATAGAGAAAAAATCAGAAAGCAACTGAGCACCCAAACTTCTGTGTGATTGCACATTCCAGACAGACTTGGCAGACAGCAGGATAAGAGAATAAGGATTGCAGTCATAGAAGTTCTCTTTTTAAAATTTTTTCTTTTAATTTCTTGCTCACCTATGGGTATCATTTCATTGTTTCTTACTGTCCTTTAGTAATCGTGTCCTTCTGAATCTCATCCTTTCCAATCCATCATCCTCGTTCCATTCTTAATTTATTGTTCTATTTTTCCTAAAATAGCTGAAGCTATGTTCTTTAAACACTGTATTTGGGTCACAAGTGGTGTGGAAATGTTGCATTGAAAGGGCTGCTAGAAGAAAATTCTTGTCAGAATTTTTTTCAATTTTTGTTCATTAATGATTAAATATTTAGAATGTTATGTAAGTATAAAACATTACTAGCCAAGCTCTGACTATAACTTAAGTCTCATTCTTAGCTGATTAAATTAGGACAGTGATCTATGCAGTCAGCTCAGCTGAGCAGTGCCAGACAGGAGATTTATTATTTCAATCACTAAAACTTGCTGGGGAGTTTAGTGAAACTCCCACCCAACGTAATGGCCATGCTTTGGTTTAAGTTGTGTGTGGTTTATTCTCTACAGACAGTCTGATCTAGGCCACTTGAACAAAATTATGAATCTGAGAAGCCTGTATTTCTTGCATTTTTTGATCTGCAGCATCGAAATAATTTTAATAGGAATAGATAGAGCATTACAAATACTAATGAAAAGTAAGCAGAAATAAAATTTGTCTTTCTGTGATAGTATTCTGTATCTTTACATAAGCACACAGAATACTAAAAAATATTGCTCAGAATAAAATAAAATACTGCTTTTAAAAACATATTTAAATTAATTCTGCAGATATCAAAAATATGACTCTGACCATGTAGAGGAAAGCAAAGAAGGGAATGAAGAGAGGGAAAAGACAACAGAAAAGTTATTAATAGATCTGTAATGATCGGAAGTTTATTCTAGGGTTGAGGTAAAACTTAATGGTTCATAAATAGCAAATTCATTATGTTTTTAATACTCAGATTATATTAACACTATATAACATCTTTATGGTACCATTACTACCACTTAATCCTAAACTAAGTTTAGAAATGAACATCTCCAAATCCTTTTTTCCATGGAAACAATTGGCCAAATAATAATTTTTACAATAAATAGTACCTGATTAGTGTATGGCTCCTTCAATCATAAACAGACTTATAAATGTTTTATGCCAGCTCTTGCACAGGGTTCTTAAATGTTTACAAATTAATTTATTTTAAAGGCCGTATCAAGGTGAAAACATCAGGGCCTTAGGCAGCAGGACAATACATCATAGAGCCGTTTCTCATTCAGTTAAAGTAATGGCAAAGGATATGTTAAGACATAAAATGTGATATGGTTTGTTAAATATTCATTTATAATTTGCATTCATTATTAAATCATGTGTTAGAACCAATCTTTAATCTCAAAAGTACATAATGTGTCATGAAGTCTATTTGAAAGCATAACAATAAATATTTTATACTTTTTATGTTGCTCTTTAAAGGTTGACTGGAGTACACCAAAATGTTTGTCATTAATGTAATTTAATTATTCCAAGGAGATTTGGTCTACACTGACGTTGATTTCAATAATTTATTTCAACCTTTAGGTCAATATAAAACAAATACCTGTTTGGGAGATGGGCTGTTCTATGATTAATGACAATTGAGCTCCCCCAGCCCACCATACAGCACTGGAGTTCATTGTCTGAAACCTTGCAGTGCAATGCGGTAGCTCCAAGAGGCTGATTTTTGCCGAGCAGAGCAGGTCCTGAGCAGTTTGTTGGTGATTACAGTGCAGCTGCTTCGCTGCTTGTGACTGCTGGAGATCTTTGTATGACACAGTAGCTTGAACGTTTGCAGTGCTGGGAGCTGCAGTGCCTACGGTGTCACATTGGCTGAATATCCGTGGAAGTGCTGTTCCATTTCCAGTTCACACCCTGAGCAGGAATGCCTGTATGAGAGGGGTGAGGGTGACGGAGAAGTGATTTGTGTTGTAGGAGACTAGGAGCTACTCAATGAACCATGTAAAAACAGTTCATTAAAATGTTGATGTGCTTGGCTGGTTAATGCAAAGAGAGCTTTATTGCTGTCTTATAAAACCTCAGTAACTTCAGGTTGGAGTCAGATCGATACATCCATATTAATTCAGACAAATACCCAGTTCAGGTTATGAACCACCAAAAAAATTGGCAAGAAACAATCATCTTACTTCCAGACTAAAACCCACTTGAGTATTTATCTTGTACAACTACAGAACATCCATACTTAGTAAAAGATTTTTGGATGGAGCTACCCTGTGCCAAGATTTCCCTGGATCTTTTCAACCTTTACATGGCTGTTAGGTGGCACCTGAGGTGTTTGGACGTTTGCTAATTCTGCAGTGCTTGTGCCAAGGCTCTGGGAATACTTGGGGTGCTCTTAAGGTATGTCCTGTGTGTGTGCCCTTTACCTCCTCACCTTATAGCTCTGGAAGAATTCCGGTTATGTTCTTTTTGAAGACTGCTATAAAGAAAAAAAGAAGTTAAGCCTCTAAATTATACTTCTCATTTAACTGTTGACTTGACATACGAGTAAGCGTTTGTTTGAAAATAACTACATACGTGAAATGGCCTTGTTTGTTAGTTTGTCCTGAACAAAGAGTATGATTGTCCTAATTAGATGCTATGGGATTAATATTAGCAAAAGTAAATCCACTGTAAAATGAAGTTTCCTGGTTCCTGTCAGAGGCAATGGCAGAGAAAACTACAGCTGTTCACACCAGCTTAGAGGGCAACTAGCAAAGACACTCTGCAAGGAGAAGGCGACACCCTGGAGACTGTCCCAGAGCAAAGACGCTGGCCTGCATGGCAGAGTGGGTGGAGCTGTCTCTCAGAGGCCGTGCTGGGCTGCCCAAGAACTTACAACGAGCTGGGGGGTGATTATTAAAGTAATGAAGCAAACTTCCCTCCCTGAAAAGCAAAGCCCTCGTTGAGCAGTTGGGAATCCTCTCTTATTACTCACATACTTCTGGAAACTGCTAAGAGAGGAAAGGACTCTCTTTAAAAAGATGCATAGTCAGAGCAAACCCCTGACTCCTAATCAGCCACATCCTCTCCCCATCCTTCTGGAGAATATGGACCATCAATTTCCCCATAAGATGAAGGGGAGGCAAAGCAATAGTTTAGCATCCTATGCATTATCTCTCTTTTTATGATTACAAATAGAGCACTTATGTTCACTGACCCATATCTCATACCAGACATCAGTAGCCAGGTCCAGATTTAGGTTATTGTTCCAGCATGGGATTAGGCCATGCGATCAGAATCAAATTTATCTAATATGATCACTTGATTGTGACATTTCTTACTGGGGCTGTATGTATGCACAGCTGAAACTTGAAGACATAAAGCAAATGCTCTTAGGGCCCAAAAGAACAGTTCTCAGTGCTTTCACAATGAGTTTCAGAAAGGTTGAGGAGACACTCTCTATTGGGTTAATTAAGCTGTCCTTTTGCTTGCAAGTTTAGAAGGGAAAAGTGAGTTTGCTCCCCATGTGGCTTTCCCAAACTCTTTCAGCTGTAGCTCTAAGCTTAAATAACCCTCAGTCCTGCAGCATATCAACTTGATGCATATAATTGATTGCTAAACATTTTTTGCAGCTTGTTAAATGGTAAGGCTAAAAAAAAAGTAATATGTGACTGTTGATTAAAGTGCTTTTGTAGAGAGAGGTCAGAGATATTAGCAAGTTAAAAAGAAAGTGTGAACTCTGCTGTGGTATGGTACTTCTAACCTGTATGCTTTATTTCAGATAATTGATCCCACATGTTTACTCTAAGGATATTTTTGTCAGGTTTCAAACTGCAAATATTAGAATGCATTTAGAGTAGGGTGTGCTTCAGTAAGGACACTATGCAGAATGCTCAGCAATGTAGATTGCTGGTATTATAATGGCAATGATTATAAATGGAATAATTACAGTAGCTTGTAATTGTGTGGAACCTCAGAGTAACAGCAAATCTGAAATGGATGAAGATAGACATTCAAATTTTAAGTCTCAGCAATTTTGTCTTCATTATATTTTGTGGAGTTTTTTTTAAATAACTGACATAAAACACGTGTTTTTCAGGGGGTTGTGACAGCGAGGCAAAAAATAGAATCTGTCACAAAGTCTTTGTAACTTCTTTTGTTGAGAAAGGTATGATGGTGTTACGGGAACAAACTGAAAAACATTCTGGCTGTGCACCCCGGAGATTTTTGCAATCACTAGGTATCTGTAACAGAACAAATAGTTTATAAGTTTGTTAAAAGGCAAAGGATAAATACCCAGTCCTTGTCTGGGAAACAATGCCTCAAGAATTTAAAAAGCACCGCTTTTTAATACTGATAGGATTTTTTAATATTTTAAAAGAAATTATTAGCACTGTTAAAGAAAAGGTGGATCTTGCTAGAGTTGCCCAGCCAAGTTATCAGTGAAATTCACAAGATCAGAAGAAAAGTCTGGTCATTGCTATTTCTCTCTAGCTATGCCAGTTAATGCTGGTCACAAAATCCTGTTCACTGTGAGTTGAACACAGACACATCTGACAGTGAATATAAACTCTGAGCTTTGTGTATATATTGTCAGAGTAACTAATGCATAAAAGCAAGTTTTAGTTTGCACCAATCCAAACAAGATTTGAAAGAGTCATTTGGGGCTGCAAAGTTCAGTGTTTATTGTACAGAGCTTCTGTCCCCTTCCTCTCCATAGCTTGGTTTGTCTGTTTTTCCTAAAGTCTAAATGTAGAAGCTTTATTGTATCAAATACTTTAAAAATAGATTGAAACATATTTTATTCTCTGGAATGTGGTATTTCAACAGTTATTTTTCACAAGAATTTTCTATATTTGTATTTATGCTATTAGGAGTTGTACAGAATATTTGTCTGGATAGTAAAGTGTAGCAGGTGTTTGATGTTCTTAAGTCATAACATTATTTTAATTGGTAATAGCATCTGCATATTATATGTACCACTTAAAGAATGTGACTCAACTGAATGATTTATTTTAAAAATTGCTCAAGAAGATATATTTCACTTCTGAGATTTTAGATGAATTTATTTTTCATGTAATCTAAAACTATAAACATTAGTAAGATGACTCTAATATTACTTCAGTTCACCCATTTACCTGCATATAGGAACAATGCTCTCAATGTTGTAAATTTTATTTTGGTATGTTTAAAGGTAAGACAAAATGGGTTTAACTAAAAAAAACACCCAGTGATTATTATGTACTACTTCTAAATGGTTGTGAATCTGTCACAACTTTTTAGCTGCACAGGACAGTATGAATTAGCTAAAATTAACTAGAATCAAAACCAGACAAAAGCTACACACAATAAATCCTATTGTAGAGGTAAAATGATTGGGAAAGTCAGAAGAGGAAACGAGAAAGGAATGTCTCACTTAACATGGTTTGTTGTTGTTTTTTTTTTAATTTTTATTTTTGCAGAAATTATTATTATTATAGGACTCTTTAAACTGCACAGTATTTTGTTTATACATAATTATTTATGTGCCTGATGTTAACTTGAAAGCTTTGTAACTCAGACAAAATATTTCTGGAATAAGTTTCATTTAAGACAGCAGAAAAACAGTGAAGTTAGAAACATGTTTGTGTCTTTTTTTTCATGACTAGCCCATGTCTATTCTCTATGAAATTGATGTCAAAAAAGTATTATATATTTTCAGTGGGAAATAGAAGGCTGCCCTCTACTATCCTTGTCAGGACGTCGTATCCCTTTAATCATACTTTTCATTTCAGTACATTGAAATTTCCGTTACCAAGGACAACATCATAAATAAAAGTGTTTGTGAAATTTTTACCTGCAGCTTCCTAACTTTGTGCATTAAGCATGAGACTAGCAGAGAGGTGGTCAAATGTGAAAATTTATAATCATTTATTACGTACGGCTGAAGCGAGAAGGGAATAAAAGCGTGAAGGCATACATCTATAAACTGGAGCAGAAAAGCTTAAATGAAAAGTAAAGTGAATTTCTGTGTCTTGTCATAAAGTAATGAGAAGCTAGAGCTTTATTCATAGCAACCCAAGATGCATTTACTCTCAATCTAGCTTTAGCAGTAAATGCTTCCCTGATGTATTGCTTCGGACTTACAAAGAAATATTTGTGCTCTACATAATAGTATAGTTAGGAGAATTACTGCATGGCTGAGGAGATTCTATAAAGGTTTATAGCTGGTGCTGTTACTGTAATTTAATCACAATGTAGCTAATGTAGTACTTTAATATCACGCGTTACTTTTTTATTTACCATTTATTAGTAGATGACAGTCAATCATCACCACATCATAAACAAATCACGCAGGATTCTGTAGGCACCCTGAAGTTCCAGAACAGATGTACCATAGCTCTTACATGTGCTCCATAACGAACTAGACATCAAATTATTTTTTAATGGAGTAATCATGTAAGTCAGGGTTCTTGTTTTCATTCAGTTCATCAGACAAAGAAAATATTTTAAGCCGTGAATACAAATAGTGTTGCACATCGTGCATACATGTTTGAGTCAGCACACCAACAGGAATACAATACAGGAGAATGTCTCCAAAAACATGAAGATTCAGGTAAAAGACACCTTGTACATACTGATGAATACATCTATACAGACTAAGAATTGTGCTCTCTCAGCCACCTTTTTGTTAGGTTTGCTCTGATTTGTAGATGGAAAAAGTAAATGTAGCAGAGTCCACCAGATGCTCTTGAGGCACCGAAATAACAATAAATATGTTGAGATAAGAAGGATTTTTTATCTTAAGAATGATAATTTTATTGCCCTTTTTAGACAAACCAATTTCATGATCAGGTTTTTAGTACAGAATCACAGTATTTCTCTGAAGTTGCTTGTGTTAGCAAAATTAAACGCTGATTGGAGCTCTGAAAGCACTGCCTCTTTGGACTGAAACCTGTGCTTCTCTCAAGACCCTCAAGATCTTTTAGTTGCAAACAAAATCTTTGTTTTCCAGTCCTTTCCAGCTGTGGGGGAATGACTAGCAACCAGCATCAGACTGCCACACTGATGAATTTGTAGCACGAATAAGCTATTGGTGTTGTGGGCTATTGGTCCTGGGTTCGCTGCAGAGGAACGGCCTGAACACCAAGGGCCTCCAGTCACTTGAAAGGCCTGCGAAAAGTCTAGTAATGCACACCCTGGCATGGCTTATTGCTATTAGAATATGTGTCTTTACTTCAAATTTCATGAAATTTACCCTTTGATGGTAAAAAATTATTCCTAAGAAGAAAAATGTAAAATATTTGGAGGAGGTATATGGGAAATTCCCATTATTATTTGTCATTAAGTAAATTAGAGTATTTAATCTCCTCTTTCATTCAGCATTGCACTGCTTGTGTCCATAGGTTCTCCAGATCAACTGGACATTTCCAAGTATTAAATGTGATGTAAAGGTATTGCTGTTGATTTGACTTTTCTTAAGAGACTTCAAAAAACAAAACAACTGTCCCCACTTCGCTATTAGGAGAAGCCTGTGAACACTCTTTTCCCTAAAATTACTGGACAAATATTTTAGGTCCTGGTAAACCCTTGAGTTTGTTTATGTGTTTATTGACCCTTTGATATATTTTCAAAGGAACCTGAATCACTCTATTCCCTTGTAGTTAGCTCCAGTAAATAGATAGTTGTGCCAAGTACAGCCAAATGAAAATGTCTACTGATTGTTTAAACATAGAGTTATTGGTGAAATGGAAAAAAATATTGTGAAAGGAAGACACTAGTAAAAACCATCCTCATTTCTGTCTCTACCTTCCTTTTTCTTTTGAATGGCTCTCTGCCTACAGTCACTTTCAGCACATTCTCGAGTGGTCACCAGAGATCAAATTTAAATCACACTGCATTAAGATCCATTATATTTTAGACATTGTGGACTCTTCTGACTTCTAACTTCTAAGGGCACTTTCTGGTTAAATTGAAAATATATTGAATTTCAGACACTAACCTGTATTTTCGAAAGGAGGATTTAATACCAGATGCATTCAATTAATGCCATTGTACCAATATCTATTCACAACCTTTATTGATCCTCGAAAGCTGTAGAGCAATTGTTTCTTTACAGAGCTATTCTTAAACAATTATTCTGCTGCCTACATTTGGGCCAAAAATTCTAGCATTTCATGCTTGTGTTCTAATCTAATTTTATTGTACCTGCCTGAGCAGCCTGCCTCGGTCTCCTAATTGATACTTTTCCTGTTTGACTCTTTCCTTGTCTCGTGTTGTCCTCCCCTTTCCTCACAGACCTGCTGATCACTTTGTCCCCGTGCTGCTCTGTGTCTTATCTGGAGTGGCTGCTTTCCTTTCCTCGCTAATACATGCGTATTGTTAAGAAGAATGCCAGTATATGAGGAGTAGGAAGGCTGGCAGGAAAACATTCCATGACAGTTATGGATGGACATAAAGATCCATGGAGGTCTGAAAGAAGTGCTGCAATGCAAAGTGAGGTGATTCTTTGGAATATAAAACTTAAATTTCTGCTTTCCATAAAATATATTGTTAGAGCACTCTGTCTCATTTACAAGATAATGTGGAAATAGACCCTATTTTCTTTCCCTACCACCTTAAATTTGCTTAACTGAATTATGAATTATTTAATGCTGGGGAGAAATTAAAACTCGGTTCAACAGAAATGTTGCATTAACTTGCATCATGTTCTCAGATTGTTTTTCTCACAATGAACCTTGAAAGTGTGGGTTGTTTTTAGGTGTAAGTAGTTTGGTTTAATTTGGATTTATCTACCTTTTAAAAATATACTTCTGCGAGGTCTTTAAAAACTCCCAAATTAAGCCAAATGAAACTTAAAAGTATTTGGGGTATTTTTTACTGGTTTGTGGTGGTGGTGGGTTTTCCCACCCCCCCTTTAAAACCCTCCCCTCCTCAGTTAAAATTTTTATTTATTTTGACATGAGAACAGAGAACATATGCATTTGGGGTCAATCCTGAAGTATCAATTAATTTCAGCACTATTTTGAGACAGGGATTTAAAAATCAATTATTTATACAGCCATACAGTTCAATGATTTTTCTTTTTTTGGTAAGTTGAAGTGCTGCAAGTTATTTCTATTAATTATACCTTAGATACTGGTTTGTATTTAGCATTTTTCAATCTTTTTTAAAAGGTTAACTATCATCCTCAAGTGAGCAGTTTAAAGATTCATCGCATACTATATGAAAATTACGAAGAGTCCTTCAAAGCACGGGACACAGTGGGTTTTACTGCCACAGCAGAATTTCAAAGGCATGTTTGGAACCCAACACACAATAGAAATGTAAATGGCTGAGATAGCTTGATGGCACATAAGGAATCAGAACCCACCGTGGCTTTCACAATCACGTGGCAGGGCTGGCTCATGAAAGGACTCCTGTTGCAATCTGCACATATTCGCTATGCAACAACGTGAAATGCAAGTATGACCCTTGGAAAATATTTTCACATTAACATTTTTAGACTTAGAATAAATTCCTAAGTTTCTCCCTGAGAACAATCTACTGTACATTTGACATGTGGATCTTTGGAAGCATCTGACTTTTTCCTTTTTCATCAGAATTATCATCCTTTTGAAAATATAAAAAACCTAATATTTGTAACTTTTTTCATATTGTCACGAAAACCAGGGCCTATCTTGCAAGCAAGGATTAATAGACAGAAAAACAGGCAGCGATAAAAAAGCCCAGACTTGCAAGTCTGTTTCTGGGTAGTTGCTCATGTGGGTAAGTTTCAGATTCACACCAAGACATCAATAATTGAATACACAATTTTGAAAATACAGGTGTCTTATTATGGGACCATCAACTATTTCCAAGATCTGCAACAGCAGTTAGAGTAGCAGTACAACTGGGATGTCTGAATAACTTTGTGAATCTGGACCTAAGTGACTATTCTCTCTCCCAGAAAGTCAGGAATAGAAATGTATTGTATCTGTTGAGAAATGACATTCAAATTATTTCTATGGACAGGATTTTTTATGAACATGTTTTTAAGTTTAAAGGCAGCTATTGCATCAACAACAGGACAACAGTAATGTCTGAAAATGACCAGATACAGTGATCTCCCTCTACAATAAAAGGTGAGGATTATTCAAGAGAAGGATTCACTGTCCTCGCACTGGAGGAGCTACAGGCATCACATAGGGTTGTCTTTATGCCTTTTTCTAATAATACAAAAAGGAGTTTGTATCAATAACTGTCCTGTTGTGTGCCAAGAGCTTTCCTGTACTCAGGCACAACTCCTGTTTGAAAGCCCAAAGGGGCTTCTGCTCACAGAAGGTGGCAGCACCAAGAACCTAAACATGTAGGGAAAGATGTATTTGGAATGAGGTTTCAAATACTGTTTTACAGTGCATCTCCACATCTAATCCACACAGAACTGATCTGCTGTGAAAAATGGGGCAGAAGATGTGCCAAAACTATTCAGTCACATAATAAGATTAGGTCTACAAGAAATAGTGTCCATCATGAATCCATCTCCCTGAAGATTATTTAGATAGAAGGGTTTTATGAGGGTTTTTTAGGCTTATAATGAAGTCTAGGATGAATAACATTCCATCTAGAATGTGTGAAAGTGTATGTGGATTTTTTCATCATAAAGAAATATTTTAAGCTATACAGATTCTGTCTAGAATTAGTTTAAAAATATTTAACACATTGAATCATTAATCTCAAATCATTATTATTGTGCAGTTTTCGTAAAATAAGAAAGTTTAGGATGGAGTCTGAATAATTGTTCTAAATGCTTTATATGTGTGGAAAAGATTCTGTTCATTTGAATGGGCAACACTGGAGTGGTTTTTAGCTGTTTCCTATAGGTTTATAGGGCTCTGCCTCTTATTTCTAAGGAACTCAAGAAAAATAGAAAAGCAGATACTGCATTCAGTAGAGTTCATTTAAGTTTGTCTGATGTCTATAGCTTCAGAAAAGCTGTAAACTTAGGCTTTAAATTACTACAAAACAAAGAAAAAGAGCAATACACAGCAGCTTGCAATATGTGTTTCAGCCTTGGGACCTTCCCTGTTTGTGTATATAAGCTGGAGAAATTCTTGCAAATACAAACCTGTAAATTGCAGTAATAGCGGGATTACACTTTGTGTCCTAGCTTTCCTATAGAGATTTTACAGTGACTCTTACAGTATAATCTGCACCACTGTAATTCTAAATATTTCCCTTCCTCAGAGGTATTTTTTCTCACCTCTAACAATATTGTAACGCTCTGAGTGATGTAGCCTAAACTCATTAACTGCCTTGTGAGATGTTGCTACATGTAAGGATTAAGGAATTTTGCTCAATGTCATATGAATCAACATTTTTTGCACCAGACACACAACACGTTGCAAACAGGTTTTGTGCTTATTTGTGTGTGTTGACTTATTTTGGGTGGAGCAGACCAAGAGCATGGATTAAATTTTTGGGTGGAATATAATCCACTTCCCTGTATGTTCCCTAGTTCAGTAAGATACTTGGAGAAAAGTTCTATAAAATGAGAAATTGGGGTTGGTTAGTGACAAGAGGAAATAATCTGAGTCAATGACAAGTACAAGGAATAGATGCAGTTGGAAGAAGCTATAAGCCTGTAAAAGAAGGTAGAATGAAACTTGCAGTTCTTTCCCTGCAGCCAGTATTCTAAGCACTAAAATGTATAGAAAGACAGGTTTGTACAGTGCTGGAATCATGCAAAGGCATAGCAAGATCAAGGTCTGGGTACACTGATTGTTTTCAGACCACTACATGTGTATGTGTGTGAGTAACAGACTACTGGAAAAAAAGAACTGAAGTGTGAATCTCCTCACTCTGTGACTGGTGCTGTTTAGATTTTTGATGTATATGGTGATGGTAATTAATTTTCTCAGAAAAAAACCCAACGGGTTTCATGTCTTGGTTTTTTCATGCTCTGAAATTATATCTTCGTTTGTAAAGCATAACTCAGAAAAGAAGAAACAGAAGGAAACCTTTTCACAGTATGATAAATTTCCTTTAAAACCCTGAATCCTGTAGCCCCGACTGTAACGCTTGTAGACTTATTGGAAAGGTCAAGAGTTCTTCTTTAAGGACAGGCAGGAAACGTTCCCTGGCCACCTCAAAAAGTAGATTAACACAGGCTCGTCTGGGCATTCCAACAGCAATACTCTTGGTAAGGGTAAAGATACAAAAATCTGTTAGATGACACATTTGTGTCAGAAATTTGTTATACGTGGCATATGAAAGCTGACCCTGATACTTAAACATCCTATCTTTGCTTATGCAGAGAGGTGGACAGCTGACATGTCTAAGTCCTTTCCACCTTTATTCTTTTTAAACATGGATATTTCCTATCATCCTAAACATACCTTTCTGCAGAGAGGTTATTGCTGGCTTTATCTAAAATAAACTTTGGGGCAGGCTTACATTTGGCAATGTGGAATGCTAATTTAGTAAGGCTGTGGAGAATGAGCTGTTCTTTTGATATCCTAGATCCCAGTTATTCTACTGGCACTCATACATAACTTCATCTAACATTTTCTATGTGGCTCCTTAAAAACTGATTTTGTGCTTCAGTCCTTGCAGAGATTCTCAGTGTGGAATCCAGAGTTACATTCAACCAGTCCATTCCCACTTCACCTGACTTTAACAGGAATATCTTTTTAATAAGGCTCAGAACTAAGGATGAACTGTCTGGTTCTCGATGCAACCGAGGTGAAGCACAATTTATCTCCAAGCAAAAGCTCTGCGCCAGGGTAAGTTACTGATTTGCTCCAGGATCTTTGCTATGACAGTTTATTTCTACCAAATTTTTGTGGATCTGTTAATTAGCATTACAAAATTTCCGTTGGTTTTGGTTTTTTTCTTTTTTAGTTCTAGTTTTTATAGGCAGAAAATCGAAATCAGTCGTTGTTTGCTCCTGTTTGCAAAGCCTGCAAGTACCAATTGAGTGATAATGAGAGCTGAAATAGTTGCCTGTGGGACAGTGACTTTGAAATTTCACAACAATGCTGTTTCAAATGTCAGACTTCTTAAATGTTGAAGTAAAGATTTCAATCTTCTTCAACTATGGTAGAAAAATCCCATAATTTTGGAATTTGCTATTCTTTGCATTAAAATTGTTATTGTATGACAAAAGTTTCCTGATGTAAACAGTTTCTAGCACTGGTCTAGATTCAAAACGAACAGTAAATCCCTCGTCTCTCTTTGCTAAGACAATTTTCTTTTTTTAGGATTACAGAAAGACTGATTGTGTGAGTAATATTAATTCTATTTGCAGGCTGCAGTTTCCATTGCTGCAATCGTGTTATTTTTTAATTTATGAAAAAAAAAGCAGTGTTAGTTCAGTATAGGTGCATATGATCTATTTTTATCTCCTTCATAAATGAGAAAATTTCTTGCAATCCAAACATTTTCAGTGCTGTAAATTTTTAATGCTTTAAAATATTAAATTCGTTTTATTAGGTATTCATTTATTTAGAATATATTTAATTGATTTTTATTCTTCTACAGTTCTATCTAGTGGCTACACGCATATTTTGCTAATATGGTTTTATCTAATTGACCTTTTGAGGTATTGCAATGAGGATTTTTTAGCTGTGAATTCTTAAAAATCCTTTTTCAGTTGTCAAACAAATCAGAGACCAAATGCTTAAACAGAAAAAGGATGAAGTAATTCCACATTCTCGAGAACGTGTATATTGAAAAAATGCTGAAATTGAAAATAATGAAAATATCAGTGTAACACTCTAAACACACCAAAAATGATTGCAATTTATTGTCTACTTTTGAATGAAATATGATGTCCATTAAAAGAAAATGTCAAATAGTAACAGAAGGAGAAAAAAACCATTAAAATTATGGAAAGAAACTTCTGATGCAAACAACTGCCATGCAAATTTCTTTTGCCTTAAAGCAGAATGAACTTGTGATAAGAGTGTCAACTTTCAGTGGTACCACCCAAACTGGAACAGATCCTGACAAACTTGCTAGAGATTAGAACTGTCCATAGGCTGATTTATTCAAGATAGCAAGGACAATTCAGGCAAGACCTGCCAAATTTCAAAGCTGAGCAATCCGCTCACGCCCTGCTCAGAGTTACAATCAGAGCTGTAATTAAGCAGCGCTTTCCTCAGATTCCAAAAGGCAGGATTCAAGCTCAGCCGAAGGTTTTCCACTTCTCCTTAGTCTACCAAGAATGCATCCTACTTTGGCATGAAAAATAACAGGTGTGCTTGCAAGTTCTTTTTTCTCCAACACAGCCAGATTTTCTTCTAGAAACCTTTACCTTTTCAAAGCATAGATGGCTTATTCTGGATGCACGTGGATTTGTTACTGAGTACAACGGGCTACAATTCCTCTGGGGGTTCACATGTGCTGTTGGAACACAAAAAATACAAATGTGCTTTCTATGCTTCCTCCTGAAGGAATTTTATTTTATTGACCCCAACAGGTATAATAAACAGTTCTGGATAAAATTACTGGCTTGGTCACAACACTGTTTAATTCCCAGAAGTCAAAGAACATCCAGCCCAAGCAACTGAGGCAACTGCTCACAGAACCACACTGCTGCTTACACCAGGGCCCATTAAAAAAAACAGAGAAGCTTTTTTTGCAATTAATGAGCTAAAGAAACGGAACTATCAATTATGTAAGACCATATTATTAACATTTCAACCCACCTGAGGCTCTCCACCTCTTTACTTTCACCACGGATGGACCACACACTATCCCGTACAGGGAATTGCTGATGGCAGCGCTGTGTGGAAAATGACCCCTCATTACCAGTTGTGGGTGCCAAGACCTCACAACTCAATGCAGGCAATAAGTAAAATCCTTGCTGGGCTGATTCTATTAGAAGAATTTGATGTTAGAGGGCACCCCCACTCCGAGATAAGACAAAAAGCTCCCAGAAATACTAAGATAAGAAAGTCCACAGCACTTCATATTTCTAATAGTTAAATATTCAAAGGAGCTGTTATCAAGCTCAAGAAATGCAAAAACTTGGCATGCCAATTTAAGACCTGGTATCTTTAATAATTTGTTTCAAATTTTCTGTAAGATTAGTGAATATTCAAACTTAAGTAGTTAACTAGTTTGTTTTTCTGGGATGATATGACGTTCACAGATTTTAGAAGAGACTCAGAAGCAATTAAAAACATTAGGTGAAAAAACATAGGTTAAAAAGAGCATTCTAGTCTTGAAAGTTTTGAATGTTTATTTTAATTTTTTTTTTTTACTCTTTATATCAGAGCAATATTACATGGAACTGAGTTTTGGCAAGAACTTTAACTCATGAAAGTACCTGAGTAACAAGCAGCATGTGGTTTTACCCTCTCCTGTGGGATCAGCGTGAGAAAGACTTTTCTTTTTGTTCTTTCATCTTAACAGCTAATTATTTGATACCTCTCTCTCTCTATGGCAGCCATAGCAGCCTCTTGCCTGGGATGGAAATCCCTAAAATCCTGAGAACTTGAAATGAAGGTAGGAAGAAATAAAGGTGTTGACATTGTACCCCTCTTTTTTAAATGTAGGTTTCAGACAACAGTGTCAGGAAACTCAGAATGGTCCACAAACTGTATTTAGAGAGATAACTGGGATTTTATTCCACAAATAGTTTGCCTGTGAATAAGTCACTGATGTGAGTTGCCAGGCTTCAGGATTGTGGCAGTTTTGTTTCCAAACGAGCATCACAATATAATTGTGATACATATTGTAGGAAAGCACACTCAAAAACACAGCTGGCTTGCTTTTTAATCTTATTTATTGTTGAGCTCATTGATGTAACCTGAAAATAACTGAAAGGAAGTGCTGGATTTTAGCTTATTTGAAAAAACTAAACAGAAATTAATCAGAAGTTCTCTCTCCCAAGGGTTTTCTGTTGGGGTTGGGTAACCCATGGAACTATTACATATGAATGGTACCTTTATTCCTCCCTACTTAATAAGATAGTGATTTTCTGATGAGCAAATCCAGAATTAATTCAAATGTCTTCAAATAATTTGTGTGTCAGATTAAAAAGCTGCAATTTGTTTGCCATTCAAGTGCAGTTTCTTACCAGAAAATATTTTCAGTTTGAAAATCAAGACTTTTTTCCCTGACATATTCAAGTTCTTAAAATAACTTTGGTGGTATGCTATCTGCTTGGGTTATTTTTTTGCTGTCATCATACATTTCTTATTTTCTTCCTGTTTAAATTTCTAAAATAATTTACTGCATGCATTTGTCAATACATATGTGGGAGTACATTTTTAGTGTAGAATTCAGTAATAAATGTTTTCTTACTTTTAGTTATACAAAACGAAATATCAGAAGTAGGGACTGTTCACTCCTTAGTTTGCCTTAGCATGTTTGTATTTTCACTTTTTGAAATAAATTTACTTTGTTGGTCCAAAGACCATTCCAATATAAAATTAAATTTTCTAATTAATGTTATAGATCCTTTGGTGCTAAGTTTTTCATTTTCAAACAGTCGAATATCACAATATAGTTGATGCACTCCCATGTTATCAAATAAATGCTCAAGGTACAGCTTATAATGTTGAAAAATAGAAAAATAAATTGACCTTTATGAAGTGTGTCTTCTTTTGTCTGTTCCCAGGAAAGTTTATTTCAGGTATTTCTACTGCTGAAATGATTAGAGTTAACAGCTTTTTCCCTCCATTTTATTTTACAGGGTCTCTTCATCTTCCTGATATATGGGGTGTACAACACAGAGGTAAGTCTGCTTGGAGTATCTCAAGGCTGACAGAGTGAATGAGAGAAATGACAGGTTTCTTATCTTGATAACTGAGGGACAAAGTTGGCTTTCCATACGAGTGTCCTACTGCCCTTCATGCTTGGACTGGCTTATATGCATCCCAGCTTACCATTAAACACAGACACCCTGAATAAAGGGACAGACTCATTTCTCATAGGCATTGACTAATATTTTACTGCTGCTTTAAGTTTTTGAATTCCTGGTCTGTCTTTTAACACTTAGCTAAACCTGACAGTCCTAAACTGTGGTAATCTAATGTACATTTTGAAATTAACTGTTAGTTTACATGCCATAAAATATTTAAATATTAAAAGAAACTAGTTTTACGTACTCAACAAAATTTTGTAGGACAGAAATGGCATAAAATTCCACTTTTTGCATCAATCAGGTGTGCTTAAGATTATAAGATCTGACCCAAGCCTTTGTACCAATCAGGGTTATGAAAAGCACTTGCTACTTATAGGCTCATCTCTCATAAAGGAAAATATCTTTGACAATAAAGCCTAAAAATCATAAGGAACATATCCACCTCGTTCCGTTACTTCTATTACATCAATAATAGAAATTAGTGTTAATATGTTTAATTCCAATTTACGTCTGATGTTTGCTTTTTACAACATTACAGAAATACAAAAAGCTCTTGAAGTAAATACTCAGAAATTAGACAGAATTCTATTCACATTTTATTATCCTCTAAGGAAGGCATGGACTATTTAGAAAAATAGTGGAAAACGTCTCCTGACTAACCGAAGTAAGGTACTATCCCAAAACAACAATTTAATCTAATTTCTAGGATAAGGATGACTTATTTCCGTACGTGCATCTCGGCCACCGAGCATCATTAGTCGGGGTTTGCTGCTGCAGCGCGCCCAGGGGAGCGGAGCTGCCGGTGAGGGGTCCCAACCCGCCGGGGCCGGGCTGCACTCGGCGCTGGCAGCTGGGGAAGGCTGGAACCGCGGGGCTGCTCCGCACTGTTCGTGGCAGGGAGCGTGGGAGCAGCGTGCGCCAAACCCGCCCGACCGCTGCACGCCACCAGGACACGGGCAGTGTTTCAGGGAGGGCAGCGGCCGCGTTAGCTCCGTGCGGCTGCGTGCGTCCCGTGTCGCTGCTCTGGGATGAAACGGCAGCACCCTGCAGCCTTTGTTAAAATCTCAGTTTCAGCCTTTCTGCATCTGCCGCTGCTTCACCCGGGTCAGGAGCGCCGCAGAGCCCGCGCTCGGAGCTCGGCACAGCCCGGGACTGGCCCTGCCGCGCGTTCGGAGCAGCACCTGCGCTCTGC